>JACJUY010005627.1:9544-36732 GCA_014220935.1 Platorchestia sp. MABIK | reverse complement strand
CAGTTGGCATGGGTATTGCGACAGTTGACATGGGGATTGCGACAGTTGACATGGGTATTGCGACAGTTGACTTGGGGATTGCGACAGTTGACATGGGTATTGCGACAGTTGACATGGGTATTGCGACAGTTGACATGGGTATTGCGACAGTTGGCATGGGCATTACGATACCCTCGTATGAATATCAATTAAGGTTTCCTAATGTCAAGATGTTTTCAAAACCATTTTCATACAGATCATGTATCAAATTCATTGGAGATAAACTGTTTTACTTTTTTTCCTTTTTTTCATGGGTGAATGGAAGGACTGCAGCACGACCCTGCTTTCTGGGCATTGATCGTGTGGGCCTCTGTAGCGCGTTCTAGTGTTGGTACCCCTGGCATGGTACCGGCATGTTGTGTTGGTACCCCTGGCATGGTACCAACATGTCAAGCATTGGTACACCTGGCATGGTCCCGGCATGTCAAGCATTGGTACTCCTGGCATGGTACCGGCATGTTGTGTTGGTACCCCTGGCATGGTACCGGCATGTTGTGTTGGTACCCCTGGCATGGTACCAACATGTCAAACATTAGCGCCCCTGACAATTTATGCTCACGTACGTTCCACGTGGACAGCAGAATAAAGAGAAGACTAAATACGGCAGCCACACAACCACTCAGGCAGGATTTTGACGTTTGAGAACTATTTCACGGGAGTCTGCGAGAGTCGACTGCTTGAATATGTACCTTTGTCCAATTAAATCGTATTTTCACTTCGTTGTCTTATTGGCGCTTGTGCATCGTGAACGGCAACAACTTCGTCATTTTCTTACATTCACCGTTTGTCATTTTTTGACAACCACAACCACTAAACTGGCACCGGCATTAGGTAGTCACCGACATCACAACGAGGAAGTGACTGCCACTCGACAGTGAACTTCGAAGCAATAGGGCACAAATTTCACAAGGAATAAAGTACAACATATTAGAGCTGTTTATGAGAGTGGATTTTGAAATACACTTTGACGGTGAAGGATTAAACTTTCGTCATTTCTTGCGTTCGCAGCAATCGAGAGCCAGAAACTTGGGTGACGCGGGGCTGACGCAACTCGCACTTTTTGGCGACCTGCGGTCCGTCGGCAGGCATTCTCTTCTCCTGGACATTGTTTTGTTAAAGTTGGACGCCGAGTCTTGCGCTTCTCATTATGCCATTCGGATGTTAGGCTCAGGAAAAAGTGAAACATATTCGTTTGACATATTGTTAAATCTTAGGTTGGATTATGCCTTTTTACTTTGTGACGGAAAGTGTTTAAACAATTCACAACTCTTGTCAGTATCAGTATCGAAGATAAATAAGATTCCAACCACTGCCTGGAGTATTTAACTTGAGTGTACTGTACTTTGTGCAGGCTCATGCTGAATGCTCTGAAGTACATTGCTTGTGCTTGTGTGCTTTCTCATTTTGGAAGGGCGAGGAGATGATGCAAATAGGGTGAGGGGAAAACTGAATAGTCTCTCAATATGTGTGTTTATCTACGCAACAAGGGAGTGTGATAAATATGCGGGGCAGGACCAAGAATTTATTTGTCACAGTTGTGCTGCACTACAGGAACTGAAAATATCTCACTTAAAATCTTAAGCATTTTTGTGCGCTGAATATGGTTTCAGTTTTAGATGACACAAATGGGAAAGAATTGATATTATGTTAAAAGTAGGGTTAGATTATTGTCCCACAAACTATCCAACACATTGCCAGTAGAGCAGAAATAAATCGTTCTACATTCCAAAATTGTTTGCGTAGAATTGCACAACTTCCTAGACGAATGCGCTCCCTCGTCCCTCGTGTACAGCAGCACGCACGCCTGAGTCAATATCTGACAGACGCAAGAGAAAGAGGTCATTGTTCAACTGTTTGATTCTAAAACAGTGAGGGCGAAAAGAGTTGTCAGAAAGCACCAAGGAACTAATTATCCAGCTACTTAGAAATGTTTAACGCTTTAGAAAAGTTTATGTATACCGAAAACATCAATCTTAACTCATGGTGACACGATTCACCTGTTGACATCATGTCAGTCGACTGCAAGTCTACCACATTTAAATGCATTTATGTGAAATTTTAAACTGTGAGGCTGAACGTATCCTAGTAAAGTAAAAACTCTTCCGGTAACTCAATCTCAACTTTTAAATTATTTGAAAGCGGCAGGGACAAATGCCCAGGGTAGTCATTGCCAGGGTAGTTATTTTACTTCCGTGGAGACCGTTGCTATGAGTGAGCGCTAACTAACTTTGCCAACTTTGTGTACTTTGTGTGTAACTTTGTGTAACCTCCCACTTGCTAACTTTGTGCATTTTGTGTAACTTGCTAACTTTGTGTAACCTACCTCTTGCTAACATTGTGTACTTTGTGTAACTTGCTAACTTTGTGTAACCTCCCACATACTAACCTTGTGTAAAACTTAATGGTAACTCCCACTTGCTAACTTTTTTCAACCTCCAACGAGGTTAAACTTAGTTATACACAAAGTTAGCAAAGTTGGCATAACTTTGCCAACTTTGTGTTCAACTAAGTGTAACCTCCCACTTGCTACCTTTGTGTATAACTTAGTGTAACCTCCCACTTGCTAACTTTGTGTAACCTCCAAAATGCTAACTTTGCTAAATTTGTGTATGACTTCGTGTAACCTCCCACTCGCTAACTTTGTGAGTAGCTTTGTGTAACTTTGCTAACTCCGTGTGTGGTTGCAGGAGTGTGGGAGGAGGTCGAGACGCAGGCGGGCCCAGGCGGCGGGTACACGGTGAGGTTCCAGTACTACCAGACCACACCTGACCACGCCTACGCCGTCGCGCCCTCTGCGTGTCAGCGACTCAATCACCCCGAAGGTGCTCTGAAGTCCAGCGAAGTTCCCCAAGGACACAACAAAATCATATTAGACGAAATTCGGAGTAACCAGACTCTCAACGAGCTCGGTTCGGAATCGAACGCTGTAAATCGGGTGAAATCCAACGACGAGAAAGATCTCGCCAAATCAGACAGCAATGCATCCAAAAGTAGGCTTAAGAATGATGTGCTGGACAAGCGGCGACATATTTTGGGGCAGTCGAGGCCGGTTCCTAACAGAAGAAATCCATCTCACCAAGAGGTTTTTCCGAATTTATCGAAGTGTGCCGAAAAATTTGAAAAGTCTTGTTTGTACGAAAACCAAATCGAGACCCAAAGCAGTCGTTGCTGGTCGAGCTACTCACACGCGGCCGTCCCTCGAACGTCCAGTGAAGAGGAGATGGCAGACCAGCAGGCATGTCAGGAGCGACTTCTGCCACAAACTCTACCTCGCTACGTTCCTCAGAGTGCGCAGAGTAATCAAATGAGCCCACAAAGTCTGGCGGCACTGGAGACTGAAGAATTCCGTTCCGAGTTGCACCAAAACCAACACAACCATTCAGCACAACACGAGGTGCCCCAAACCAACAGTCAATATATTCAAGAATTTCCTGTGACTGCAAATCAAAGTTGCCACCAGTTTGTTCACAGAGTAAGTTATAACTGCCAGCAGAACATTTCATCAGTCGATCTGACGCAAGACAGAAACTGCTTGCTTCCAAAAAATTTCACGCCAGTGCACCTCCGATCGCTGGAAGAAACGGAAGCAGCGCACGATCTGCTGCAGCTCGCTCAGTCAGCACCCGCATATCCCAGCGCTGCGTGCGCTGCTCCTTGTCAAACTTACGACGTGACTTACGACAGCGCACCCACAACTCCCGCACCTTCACCTTCTGGAAGCAGTGATGCTGAAAACGTAGCTCCTCACGAGAGCATCGATGACGGCAGAGCGAGAATAAAATCCGAAATCAACGGTTCTCGCTACACGTGTTCGGAATGCGGCAAGCAGTACGCCACGTCTTCGAACTTGTCTCGCCACAAGCAGACGCATCGCACCTTAGATTCGGGCAATGCGCGCAGATGTCACGTGTGCGGCAAGGCGTACGTGAGCATGCCTGCCCTTGCCATGCACGTCCTCACTCACAACTTGAATCACAAATGCGGCGTTTGCGGCAAGGCGTTCTCCAGACCCTGGCTGCTGCAGGGCCACATGCGCTCGCACACCGGGGAGAAGCCGTTCGGTTGCGCGCACTGCGGCAAGTCCTTCGCGGACCGTTCCAATCTCAGAGCTCACATGCAGACGCACTCGCAGCTCAAGAACTTCAAGTGCAAAAGATGCAACAAGTCCTTCGCCCTCAAGTCCTACCTGAACAAACACCACGAGTCCGCCTGCTACCGTGAAGGGTCCTGCGCAGACGCCGCAGATGCGAGCACATGATGACGCTTTGCAAGGACTACCTTGAGAACGCGTGGCGTTCCCTCGCTTAGATTAGGTCGTAGTTAACAGAGATTTTAGCAGCGTTATATTTGAAGTGCAGTGCTGCTTTAGTGAAATGTGTCGTGATGCTGATCTGTGATTTGATGTTGTGCTAGAATTCAAGTTTTCGGTAATTTTGGAATATTTAGTCTAAATTTGAACGGTATTTAAGAGTAGAATTATTACCCAACAACGTCACTTTCTTCTTCGTAGCCTCAATTTAAATAAGAAATGTTCGCCGACTGGCGAAATAAAATGTGTCGTCTGCTACGTTGAATTCTGCAGCAATTTACTTGTAGTAATCATAAGAGCTGTTGGACTTGCTTCCTTGGACCAGCAAGTGAGGTCAACTTAATAGATTGCATATTATCATTACATTCTATTATAATAACACAACAATATTATCACATGATATTATTGGGTATTACATAATAAAATCATTACGTAGTATGGGTATTACGCAATAATACTATCATATAATATTATTGGGTATTACATAATAATTTTATTACATAATATGGGTTTTACACAGTAACATTATCACATAGTATTATTGGGTCCTAAATAATAATATTATTACATAATATTGTTGGGCGAACCTTCACCCCCCCCACCGCTGCAGCTTCCCTTGCCCGGCCTAGCAATTCCGATGCAAGCCCTGGTCGCTACTGAGATCCGTGAGACGCAGTGATGCCCCTTGGTCCCAGTCTAACTTTTTCGCCGCCTGCATGCATGTTTTTCGCCACCTTGGAGATTTAATCGCTTAAATCGAATGGACGGCGAAAAACATGCACGCACGCGGCGAAAAAGTTAGACTGGGGTTACTTCATCGAACGAATGTGTCGTGTTCGGTGGTGTTCAGTGAGTCTCTCAGCTCGGTTGCTTAGTGTTGTATTTGGGATTGTTTATCCAAAGATTTAGATTTAGTGCTACTCTGGGATTATTTATATTCACGAGAAATTGAAATGAAATTTGATTTTCTCGAAATTTGAAAATTGAAATTGAATATCTGTCCATGTATTCTGGGGTAAAATGTCCTTCTCTTTATAATGACCAAATGTTTATTGTCGCAATGCGTGAAATTGTGATGGTATCTCACTTCAGTGGCCCCTCATTACAAACAAAATTTTATAAAAATTTTTATCTGTGAACGCCTTTTAAGTTTAATTCACTTCCGTCGACAGTCACCACCGTGGACTATGGCATTACTGGACATTGTAAGCCTGTGCCGCAGCGCAGGTTACCGTGGCTTCCATACAGCATGGCAGAGTCCTTCGCTAATTAGCCGTACACCTCGCTTTAACTATCTGCTCTTGCGCTCGTTTAGCTTGGAAATCTATGTGGCAAAAGTTTGCCCTTTAAATTATCTTAACTAATCAGCCAACTCTCTGAGTCTGACTAGGCTTCGGATGAATCGTCTCGAGATCGAGCCAAATGCCACCGACGCACCACACACCGTGGAACTGACTTCTGCAAGTCTGAACAGGACGTCTTGGAAGTAACCACAAAACACCCGTAATTTTTGTCATTAATTTTTACATACTCCTAAAAATCGTTCAAAAATTTCCCATAATACATTAGATGTGGTGTTAAAACTACCGTTAATCAATTACTTATTTCCCAAAAATGGCGTTGAAGTTAAAATGCAAATTTAATTATTTAAGGTGAAACTGAAAATACGATTCTTTAGACAATCTGGATTCAAAGTTTCATGGAAAAAAAGTTGCAGCAAGATAAGTGAATTTTCAGCTTTTTTAACAGTTTGAGTTGTGTTTTAGGACTTGCATACACCGTAATTTTGTCTATTTTGTAACGATACAGGAAACTTCCAATGGGACCAGCTTCAGACATTCCTGTATGCAACCTACCCAGTCTAACTTTTTCGCCGCCTGAATGCATGTTTTTGGCCACCCCAGTATTTAAACCGCTTAGGCGGCGAAAATCATGCATGCTCCGGCGAAAAAGTTAGACTGGGAATGGTGATTCATCATATTGAACCATTATCTAACTTTGCACGGTTTTCTTGACCCGGTTTCTGATTAATTTTCCATTTACCTGTCAAACAGGGAAGAATATTGGGCCACTGGCCGATGTTTGTTATTCAGCGGACTTTTGTGAGGAAGCCTATAATCTTTATGAAAAACGGTCCCATTCTCACAGAACAAATGACAGTGGATAAGTTCCAAAAACTTTCACTCTCGTCATTGCATTTGTTCGCCACCTCCTGTGAACATATCTCATTTACTCCCAAATATCATTCTCTGATCACAAGTTATTGACGCTTCAAAGGATGCTTGAAAAGATTTACCCCGTAATCTTCTTTCCGTAAATCATGCCACCAAAACGGGGAGCCATCTAACTCATTTCAATGAAGATAACTCCCGTCTGAGAGTATACCAAGCAATTTCCAGTTCCGTCTCTTCACGCTGGTTTTTCTTTCACTTCTGTCTTCCACTGTCTCCTTTTTTCAGTCAGCGTGGGTCTTTTTTCCGTTCTCATGAATAAAATTTTCATAATTCTGCTCCATCTGACTATAGCACTGCCTATAAAGCGGTTTTCTATACAAATAATACTTACACGTCCCTCGATCATTGTTTATCCCTGTCAAGCTCTCAGTGGAGTCTCCGCTGGCTCTTTCAGGGAAGAGCGAGTGAGCCGATCTGTCATTCTGGCGTCACAGGCTTCAGAATTTTGAACAAAGTTCACGACTGCTTTTCATGATTTTTGAATCTTAGGGGAAATTGAATTCAAGTCATTTTTAAATAATCTTTAAAAAATTCATATTTCAAGTCGTGTGATACCTAATTTGCGATGAGGCAGCGGGAATAACGACAATCCGAACATTAAATACGACAGAAGGTAAACAATTCCACATATTCATTCAACACACAATGTCTAGTAATGAAGAAAAATTAGTTCATGATGCTCCTTATCTTCATTTTCATCTTAGAAATTTCAATTTTCATTCGAAATCTTTGGTCATTCCCACAAAAACCAAAAATTCACAACACATTTGTCCTAATTGCGGAAAATTTCATGAATTCAAGAGCAGCATTGCAGGAATTGAAGAATAGAAGTGCATGAATGCAAATGTTAGCATTTACAGCAGCAGTTTGCAAGTGTTATATACTCATTTTTAACACTTTTTATTAAATTTGAGTCTCATTTCCATTTTCATTTGTGCCGAAGCTAATTTCATTAAATATAACAGGAATATTTAAGATTGATTTTAAAATTTACTCGCTCGACTCTTCTTAATTTTGAAATATATGAACAACAGTGCCGAAGGTTTTGAGATTAACGTCTAAATACGTCCATGCGAAGCGGAGTTAACAGATGCTCTAATTTTGTGCTACCCAAATTAGACGAGATCGTGAAGCGATGTAGCCGAAATATTTTCCCGTCTCAGAAGTGGGTGCCATCACATTAATGGCTGCGTTCAGCCGAGTGCTCAAAGTGGACCTTAGAGCTTTTGCAATTTTGTCTGTGCATTTCGACAGTAACTACTAAATGTTTTGTAAATGAAATACAGGAGTCACAGTTACCGCAATAATGAGCCGCTCTCATCCTTTCCGTAGGCGTGTCCTACATGGAGTGTGCACCTTGATAACAAGGGGCTCTTTACATATATCTTCATCTACCTGCAGCAGATTAAGCAGCGATAGGTAAAAATTCAACCCCTGTTTAAGTTTTGAAGGAAGAAAGGTATTTATTAAATTTCGCCAGCCTTCTTCCAGGGAGATGTCTGACTTGTTACAGCACCAAAATCCTGCTGGAGCGCTTCCATTTGCGTTGTTGCGTCTCTTCTTTCAGCCCATGAAAGTCGAGTGTCACCGCTCCAATCGCTGCTTCTGAGCCTAGTTTCACATCAGCGTACGATAAACCATACGCGAGTCTCAATAGAAATGAGCGTCAAATGAAGATAGACTCGTAGCACGACCACTGTGTGTTGAAAGCTGCGGTCGCGGATTTCTTCACGCAGGTTCGAAGCTGTTCATTAAACGTATCATTAAAACCTTAACATCTTATAATTTCAACTAGCGAAATACTAAACAGTCAGTACTGTAGATAGTCCTAGAGGAAATATTTCTTCGGGCTAGTCAATTATCATTAGTCTGTTAGAGTTAAGTGAATTATGTTAGGAATTAGAGCGTGACGCAAGTTGCTGTCTCTAGTTCATATAGGGTTTAGTCGTGTTATATGCATTAGCCTGAAAGTAGTTGCTCAACCTACGTACCACCCTTTCTAAATATGTAGTAACCTGTTCTTTGAGACCGCAGTCTTTAGCTTACCACTCGTAGAAGCAGAAAGTAAGTGAGATGCTGCACTTAGAATATTGCTTAAGTAAGTTACCTGCACTAGCAGCCCCCCAACTTAAATCAGAATATTTTAGTTAAGATATAAGTTCAGAGATGTCACCCATACAAGACGCATTACACGACGAGATGAGTTAGTGGATTACTGTGGCTGATCTCAGCTCGGTTGTAATGAGTTGCCGCGAATTGTTCCATGAGCTGCTGAGTGAGTTGTGTGACGATGTTGCGGCCGTTCAATGTTCTGATTCTTAAGACTTTGGAGCGAGGCTCTCGTGAAGGCAACTCTATGTTCTACTTAGGACGAATATTTTCAGAATTTTCTCACCAGTAAGTTGTTCAGTCAGGATGGGCTGCGAATGAATTTTGAAAACTCAAAACAAAATGTACGAGCAAACGATGGGGATTTTTCCTTTTCAATGAGACAAGAAATTTCGTTTTGGGTAGGTACAGGGGGGAGCAAATCAAATGCCCGCGCTTTGAAAGGCTATTAGGAAAAGTAAAAGAATACTTCCAGAATTATTTGTTGTTTTATTTGAATCAGCATACATTGCCTTTTGTGTGCTCACTTTTTGAAGATGGCATCAACAACAAATAATTCTGTGAGTATTGTTTTACTTTTCCTAATGGCATTTCAAAGCGCGGGCATTTGATTTGCCCCGCCCTGTACAGCTCTTCAATTGAAATCGATTACAGTAATTTGTAATACAATCATGAAGAATATTTGAGGCTTTTGCTGACCGAGAAAAAATTCGAGGCGAGAGCATGCATTGCTCCAATGTCTCATTTGTCTTGAGACAACTTCCCGTTTCTTGAACATGACAAGGGTACCTCGCTCTTAGGACCTTGCTTTATATTCGCTATCAACATCAAAGTTAGCACTCGGACTTAATGAAGCTACCATAAATCCAACAGATGTTCTTGATAAAGTACTTCTGAAGTAGATTGCTGGTAAAGGTTTGATGCTAATAGCAACACTGAACGAAAATATTCAGGGTCCCAGGAATAGGAGCTAAAATGTTCTGAAAGTAACCCAGTTTTGATGTTGGATGCGAAGAATTAGCTGTTCCTAACTTTCTTAGCCATTCTTCACCAGTTAAAAGTTCTTAAAAGATTTCAGCGTATACAGCATTGCTTCAAAGTCCGGATAGTTAACTTAAATATATGTTTCTTTCGAGTTTACTTTGCAACTAGAAGTTTTCAATGTGAGTTCAGGTAATTTCACAAAAATCAAGTAATTTCCGTAGGTAAACACTGTAGTTACCCAAGCGAACGAAAAGCATGGATGAATCATCTGAGAACTTGTAATTTCCTTCCAATTGAACTCAACAATTCCATCAAAATCGACGCCGCCTCTTTTGGAGATAATCGATTGAATTATCATTTGAGGCTGGGTGCGGCCAATAATTATATCATTTGAGGCTGAGTGCGGCCAATAATTGTATCATTTGAGGCTGGGTGCGGCCAATAATTATATCATTTGAGGCTGAGTGCGGCCAATAATTAATTCATTTGAGGCTGAGTGCAGCCAATAATTATATCATTTGAGGCTGAGTGCGGCCAATAATTATATCATTTGAGGCTGAGTGCGACTAATAATTATTTTATTTGAGGCTGAGTGCGGCCAAATTGTTGCCATTATTTTTAACGCTTAAGGGCAACGTGTCACAGAGTAACATTTATTGTTTTTGTACTTAGTGAATGCTCAATTACACTAGTCGAGGGTCATATCTAAAATATCGAGTAAGTAAGTTAACTTATGTCGCAATAACAGCTGGAAATCTAAAGTAGAAGAAAATGTTCGTGGAGTTTCTTAGGCTATTAGAATTTATTTGTCTGACACCTACTGCTGCTCTTCCTGGGCAGCGTTGTGTGAGCTGCGCTATGTGTGACGTCACGTCTCACTCGAGCCTCGTATTTACATGTAAAATTTAATTTCAATGTTATGGAGAGGCTTTCAGCGGGTAACCTTTATTTTACTTAACCGTTCTCCTCTATAAGGCGACATATTTACATGTAAATTTTCATTTATTTCTTCTGGAGAGGCTTTCAGCGGGTAACCTTTATTTTACTTAACCGTTCTCCTCTATAAGGCGACATATTTTCATGCAAATTTTCATTTATATCTTTTTGAGAGGCTTTCAGCGGCTAACCCTAACTTCTCCCTTGATGTGCTACAAGCGCTAGGCATCATGTCGCCCACCTTCCGCTCAACTGCCGCAGCGCTGCAGCCTTCTGCGTACAAAATGATTTGACTCACGGTTAGTTTGTGCTACTAAGTAACTCTCCTGTGTCCTACTTATTTTGAGCAGTGCAAAAGTGAATGAGCAGTACAAAGCGATAGAAAAAGTCTCTTTCCTCTTTGTTCGTTTCCGAGATGACTAGAAAAAAAATCTAATAATTACGTCTGAGTTATTCGCCCCGGTGCTTCTTCACTAAAGATAGCTGCAACGCGCAATGACTGCCTTGTATCTGTGTAGTCTTATAGCATCAAAAGTTATTGTTGGAAACGTAACAGTTTTGCTCGAAACGATATTTATGAAGTAATTTGAATCAGCGCAGGCTATACATCCACGTCTGAATAGCTTGCGTCTGAGGCAATAGTCCCGACTGCCAGACGCTCTACGTTCGCATTTTGCTCATTTCAAAGAATTTTCTCTTCGTTTTTCAAGGTCGTGCAGCAATTTTATTCGTTTTCATTTTACTTTAACCCAATTTTATTCGTTTGCAGCACGTTATTAGAGCTGCCTGCATGGCGTGGTCCACATTGGAATTGCCTGATGAGTTGCTTCATCAGATGTGTTTTGCGTGATCAAGTCGCGATGATGGCGATCTGGTGTCTGGTCTCAAGAGATATGACTTATCTGAGGTCTGCTGTCTGGTGTCTTCTTTTTATTACAATTTCCTCATTCCTCCTCCCCATCTTCTCCCTCCTGCTTTCCATTCTCCATCTCCCTTCTCCGTGCGATTTGCAGCTTCGTTCTGCTGTGGGGAATGGCAGAAGTTCCAGCGAAAGGTAAAAAATAATTCGCCATAGAATGTAACTCATAGAATATATCAGTAATGCGGATGAAACTTTTAGGAGCACAACGGGTGTGTATCTCATTTCTGTCACTTCAACTCTATCAGGGCCAATTTTCCTATCAATCGCTTGAAAAAATAGAATTAGCATCAATTACTGATGGTTTTCAATTATTATTTTGCTCAAATATTTGAAGCAATATCGTTTTCCTACAAGGTTCAGCAAAAAAGTAAGGGTTGGAAGTTTGGTAACCATCATATCGTAACTAATAGCTATTCGTCTTAATCAAGCTACATAGATGTGAATTGATAAAGTTTAAGCGTTTTTGGATTTTGATGTCATTGCATGAGTGTATTCTGATCCCGAGCCGTGATTCTCGACAACGATAGAGTTGCTCAAGTGCCTTCTACGACGCCAGTTGTACGGAGACGAAACTCCTCTGGTTCCTGGTCTAACTTTTTCACCGGCGTATGCATGTTTTTCGCCGCCCAAGCGATTTAATTACTTGGGCGGCGAAAAACATGCCTGCAGTCGGAAAAAAAGGTGGACCGGGTTGCGCCTGGGTGTCACGTGACATCTCTTCACTCTCTATTCCACATTAGGTTCATACAATATAATTATTGAACATGTGTGTGTCCATAAAATTAAATTGACGATAATAACAATCGACTCCTGTTTAGTTGATTGTTAATATTAGACGGGCTTCCATGCTTCGGTGCGGCGTGTGCGCACTCGCGGTCTTCTTGTCATGTTTGGTTTTGTCACATAGGGTCATGTCACTGGATCTGGCGAAGATCTTTGTGTTTCTTGTATTCCTAAACGGTGTTCTTGTGTAATGAAACGATCGGTCTATCTCCTATTTGGTTTTGTCGTGTTCGACACTGGATCTGACGAAGATATTTATGTTTCTGACATTCCTAAGCGGTGTTAGCGTGTATTAAAATGATCTGTCTGTCTCCAGTATGGACGAACACTTGAGTAAATATTAGTTTGAAAAAGTATCCACTGGCAGGCGAGGTGTGAGTTGGAGTGTGTGGAAGCGAGTTTCAAGAGCCAAAGCTCCGTCTAAAGTAGACCACCAAAGTTGGCTGCTGTATTTCTACTTCCTTTGGCCGGGCAGATTGTGGAAGTGACCGCACGTATAGTGACTGTCTTCTACTTTCTGGCTGCAGCGCTGTTGCTCTTGATAAGCTCTTCTATTGGTGAATATTTTAAATCTTGGAAGCCATGGAGTTTTCCTGCAAAACAGTAGCAGGCATTCAAATTTTGTTGTGATAAAAATGAGTAGTTTTAATTTCACTTTAATGTTATCGTGAGACCCAACACTCGTGTTCCACACGCAGCCATCAGCGACAACACACAGAGTTGGGCGTTCATAAAATAGCATTGTGAGAAACTTCCTCGTTAGAGCTGACCTAGTATAGAATTTTTTAAAGCAAAATAATACATACAATAAGTTTTTACATTTTCGCCTGTGCTTTTTGTAGGAAAAATGAGGTAACGCGAAATTGGCGACAAAATTTCATGGGAAAATGTTCCAATTCGCTTACGCCTACGAATTAAAGAAGTTGTGTGTAGTAAATATTTTCTCCACTTATTTTCAAATGAAAAGCATTGGTTTGTTATAAATGTATGCCAAGTTTTGCTGACAGGGCTTCTATGTTTCCTAATAAGAATTTGTTGGGGAAAGCTCGCGCTAATATTAAGATCAAACTAATTCGTAGACGAAGTATATCGTGTCTCCAATAAATGACATGAACTGCAATACATGACTGGCTTGACATAAAAATGTCCAGTTAAGTAAGTCACTTTGAAGGGCCGCTAGTGACACTAAATCAACTTCCTTGCCTCCAACACTGCCTGGTCACACGCCTCCGATCTTATGGACGAGCTGTAACAATGCCAAACCGAAAATGAGCTAAATATTCTTGACTCAGAAGGCGAGCAATTTTAAAAAATGGTTCTGAGGCAAGTAGCGAATAGGATAGCAGAGATATTCAATAAAATGATGAATTACTCTTCAGGCTGAACTGTAATTCGTTGCCAGCCAATTGACCTCAACACTTGCCTGAGCAGCTGCTGTGTGTCGCCCACACTCTTGCTTCTATGTGTCTGTGGTGAGGTGTGATGTGTGGTGCAGGTAGCAGGGGTGGTGAGGTTTATTTCCGGTGTGTGGTGCAAGTGGCTGGGGTGGTGAGCTCTATTTCCGGTGTGTGGTGCAAGTGGCTGGGGTGGTGAGCTCTATTTCCGGTGTGTGGTGCAAGTGGCTGGGGTGGTGTGGCGTATATGTGATGCGTTGTGAAAATGACCGAGTGCACCGAACTGGACATTCTGTACCGCAGCGCTGCAAAATCCGGATGCTTTTTTGGTGACAGCCTTGATTTGAACTGGTGCTCACAGGAGTGTCTAAAACAAGTGAGACGAGTTTGAATGCATGTCTTGTTATAGCGGCTGCACGTCGACGAATTTTTGTGAGATGCGTTGTAGGCTTTCTTCCAGTTGCTCATTCGTGAAATTTCTGCAAACGGTCATTCTCAACTTAATATTAAATGCTAAAGAATATTTATGCAATAAACAGCGCAATAAATTACTGTTGTAACAATACCGTATGGCTGTACAAATCATTGTGCTAGTTAAGGAACGTACGTACGGCTAAGCGTCTTCACTGCTCAGGACGCTGGAGGTTGGCGAGCCAGTGACGTAGAGGTCCGCCTCTTCTTCCTTTTTTCGCTGCTTTAGGTGTTTTTTCGATGGAGACCGAACTAATGCACTGCGTGCCGCAAACTGAACCATAAATACTCTTTTTTTCATCAATAAGCGTGACTGTTTAACAATTGAAATTCATGTACAAGCGCAATGGTAACTCATAATCACAGTAGCTCCGTTCTGGACGAAGGAGTGCCTCATTCGTTACGTTGACTACGGAGTGGGACAAATGTGCACCACGAGGTGAATTGTTCATTTACGCGCCAATGTAAATGAGTAACATTTTAACCATTTTACGGCCTCTTTTTGAAGGAATATCATCGTACGGAGTAAACATTATCGTGCACTTATATTTTGTACATTTCTCATAAAGGAAGGAAACTTGTTCAAGCAGTAAAATCGATTTTCTAATCCTACTTCTTATAAACCAACCAAATTACCCTTTCAATCATCGCAATCGTGGTCAACGTGGTAACTCACAGGAGTGAAGCGCTTCTATTTCGTGCCTCACAAACGGGAGGCAAGAGCCACTGTAGGATGTTTACACACTTTTAGATGCATGCTTGTGAGAAGTGGCTGTGTAATTATGGGCGAATTAGGAAAAATTGTCGGGGTTTTCACGTGCAAAAATTAGGCCAAACAATAAAAAAATGTACGTTTTCGACCACGATCAGAAACCAAAAAGGACTCACAAGTATGAGTAATGACTGTAACCAAGCGATCCCCACACAACAAAGCGAAAACTCAATACCCAGTCTAACTTTTTCACCGCCTGCATGCATGTTTTTCGCCGCTTAAGTAATTTACGCGAGTAAATTGCTTAGGCGGCGAAAAACAAGCATGCAGGCGGTGAAAAAGTTTAACTGGGTAGGCTATCGACTTCAGCGTCCTGGTCATTTGCAACTAATGGATAGGAACATATTCAAAAGATGGGCTAGTAGAAATTCATGTCATATTTTTGTCATGTCATGTTTTTATTCCTGCCCACAACCTCTACAGGAATACGAACAGCCCAAATTCCAATACGCGTTGCGCTTAAACCTTTTTTCCCGTCTCAGTTGAACTTCGAGCCTAGAAAATCGAGAAGCCTTTTATTCAAAAAATTAGCTATGTCTATCACGCGGAAAACTACTCGCATAAATCTGAGGGAATGTTTAAATTTCAGTTATCATTAATTTCTCTGTATTATACTGCGACACTTCTGCATTTTGCTCTCAGGGAGGCCTGACAAAGATGGAAGAGGCGGTGCGTGCGACGGATGCTGACTAGTGCGACATGGCCATTTGTCGTGACCCGCAATTGCCTTCGAGTTTTGATTAACTTTCAGACTTAGGGAGATAAATTTAGGCCTACCAAAATATATTTAGGTATACCGAGCTAAATTGAGGCCTACCGAGATATATTTAAATATACTGAGCTAAATTTAGGCCTACCGAGATATATTTAAATTAGCCGAGCTAAATTTTTTCACAGAGACAAGTGCAGTCAATACCTGAGCGACGGTTAAAATGAAGAGATCACATAAATTACATCTCCCCAGCCACCTACATCTACATCAACGTCTCCCGAGCTTCTTAACATCTGGCACCAACATCAATATCTATCCTGCCACAAAAGCTAGGGTACAAATGCGAGCCGGCAATCACTGGTCAACCTCGTATTCCAAATTTCAGCAGCTCTAGAGCAGTGAAGTTTCGGGTGCTTTTTGCTTCAATAGGTAATACAGTAAGGAAATTTAGGCTTTTATAGGCCCTTGTTGCGGTTAACTTCATCGCTGCTGTAGAATTCCTTCCCTGCAAAATAATCCTACCCACGCAGGATGGTACTCCACGGTGGAGCAAACAAGATTGAGTCATTTCTGTGGGGGAAATACACCTCCTCTTGTGCGACTAGCCAATAGAACGGCTTTATTTCAAACAAACTTTATGACGTCACCATTACGACATGTCGTTAGGTGGTGCCAGATTTGGAGCTAGCAGTGTTGCCAGATGCAATTTGAGCGCTGCTATTGGTTCGTTTCCATGACGTCAGCATTGCCACACGGTCGACTCGAAAAAGACTGTTTTGACCCTCCCTTGTTTCTCCTACCGTGGTGAGCGTCCTGTTCAGTTGCAGCGCGTGACCGTATACAGGATACGGGGCGACATGACAGGGACCGCCGAGTTTTGGAACAAGTGCTTACGCTTTTGAATGCATTTTCTTTTATTGCATTGAATACGTCACAAAATACCTGCAGTGTATCAAATTTTATTTTATTAACTGCCTCGTAAAATATCTGCGTAGTATCGCATTTCATTTTATTAAACGCGTCGCAAAATATCTGCATAGTTCCACATTGTGGTGTACTGAATGCGCCGCAAAATACTTCCATTGATGGCTGAACACGGACTCGCACTGTGAGAGGTAGTGAGAACAGTTTGTTTACTTCCTAAAGAGCTCAATTTCATTCGTCGCATATTATTACTGCCTGCCTCATCTTCTTCATCCTTGCTCCCCTTGCTTCTTTACGTATAACTATTGCAATAAAGTCTAACAATTGCGTTCTTGTTTTAATCCTCAAATGATTCTTTTACTTGATTTTTGGAAAGTTCTGTTGAGTCATGAGTGTCGTTAGGAAAGACCGCTCACTGTAGCTACGCGGTCAGCCTGGGAATTTCTTCATCAATTTCTGTCACAAGCGAAGTTTTAAAGGTAAATGACAATAGGGTTCGAATTATGAAACAAAGTACGCTGTTTCTTCCTTAACTTCCAGAAGTTATTTTAGACCCCACATACTTGGGTACGGTATTAATTCTAAGAGTATTTGTCACGTACTCATTTTGGACAAAAATTACAGTTTATATACTAAACAAATTAGTCTACCAACTTTTTAAATTACTCTGCTGCAAACTTAAATTTTCAAAGCGTGCCATATTTTTCTAGAAATATTGAGGGATTGAACTTTTAAATTCGCCCAGTTGTGAAGAAGAGGGAGATTTGTACGCTTACATGACTCAGGACATGACTCGCCCAGTTGTGAAGAAAAAGGAGATTTGTACGCTTACATGACTCAGGACATGACTCGCCCAGTTGTGAAGAAGAGGAAGATTTGTACGCTTACATGACTCAGGACATGACTCGCCCAGTTGTGAAGAAGAGGAAGATTTGTACGCTTACATGACTCAGGACATGACTCGCCCAGTTGTGAAGAAGAGGGAGATTTGTACGCTTACATGACTCAGGACATGACTCGCCCAGTTGTGAAGAAGAGGAAGATTTGTACGCTTACATGACTCAGGACATGACTCGCCCAGTTGTGAAGAAGAGGGAGATTTCAACGCTTACATGACTCAGGATTGTCTTATAATCAAGGAACTCGTGTGAATACCTGGGATTTGAAGCGTCATGAAGAAAGGAGGGAAAAACTTATGTAAATTTATACTGATATTTTTACGGCCAAAGAAAGCTAATTTTTCCGTCCAAATCGCAGCCTCGGAGTCAGCAGAGACTTGAAGTGAGGCAAATTTGCATCGGAGGAGCGAGTGACGGAAATTCGTACTTTGAGACACAAGGAAAACCACTTCGTTCTTGCAATAATTTTGAGACGGCTACTTCAGGAGTCACAATTGCAAATGCATTTGCGGATAACGTGAATTTCACAGATACAAATTCGAATGGCGCGGTATTGTACTTCAATTTGTTTCACAAGTTAACTCACGCAAGGTTGGCCCAGTGGAGATCTTGGATTATAAACGTAACCTTTGATGAGACCTGCTGTTGCCACCGCTTCCAAGCAACATTTTGTGGACCCAGTTTAATTTTTATCGTCTGACCGACCCTAATTTTTGTCTGAATTTATTGGTAATTGTAGTCTTTTTCTTCCGATAAACAGACGATATATCGTCGAAATTAGTCTCGGGAGTGTCTCATATTATCGTCGATCCCCGGTGACGTATTCACTGTCGGAATTCTTGCGATAGACGACGAAAACCGATGATAATTACCGGTGAGCAGACGATAAAATTCGGACTGGGGAGATCTGCCCTTCGCGCTGGAAATTTCCGTCACAATCCTGCTACTCATGAAACAAATTCATTAGAGAAAAGTGTTCAGTGAGCTGCTAAAGTTTTTCGTGAGAATTCGAATTACATTATTTGAAATCATTTACCTATAGCATTGGAATGGAAAGCAAAAACCTCATTGATTTGATTGAACTTTCCTGGCTTCACAACGAAGGGAATGATGAAAATAAGAAAAATTAAAGCTTTTCTTGGATTGATTTTTAATGTCAAAATGAAATTTTGGTTTTAAGCTGGCGCGCGTCGACGCCGTTGTAAAAAAGGAAAGTACGAACACCGTGGTCGCAAAAGGTAGTCGATAGAAGCAAACACAGAAACTTTAAAGCAAAAAATGAAAAACTCAAAGCAGGCAAGTAAGGAACCTGGACTATTGTTATCCTTCAAGAGAAGTTCAAATTCGTCGCTAAAATCTTTGCAAGCAAAAGCTCATGTGTTATTGGAAGATGTGTGAAGGTCCAGATTGTGGACTGGCTGCTCAATAGATTGTGTTCAGGGCTGATTATGTAGAGGCCTATGCAGCACCAGTACAGCACCAGTACAACACTAGTGCAGCACCAGTACACAGGTGCTAGTATAGTACCGGTACAATGCCAGTACAATGGACAGACACCACCACCAGCACGATACGCGTCTCTGCGCCTGGTCATTATGCATGGAAAAGCGATATGCTCACAGCAGATGAAAAATGAATGCAGATAAATGCAAGTCTTGCCTTACAGTTGAGTCTTCAGATTAAAGAAGTAAATATTTTTTATCGCTTGCAAACTTGAGTGGGAGTATGATACTGAGAACTTGAAAATCTTTCTGAAGAGCCCACATGTAACTTTTGGATTGTGAGGAAAATTCGCCACAGATCCGTCCGGGCTGTACAGAGTCCAATATCGCAGGATTTCTACCCCGCCCACCCCTCTCCCTCCACCTCCGAGTTGCTACATTAAGTTGCCTTTCGCGCCAATTTTTTAACTATGTAGTACTACTGGGGCTTATTAACCGATCTTTTCGCTATACAGTTATTATTAATCACTGCATTATAACCACAACAAGTACTTAGTAAGTGGATACTATAGCGGAATACCAAAGTTAACCTGCATTAAATCATTGTAACAAGTTAGGACAACGACCGCTGGTGCTTGGCCTTTTGACCCTCCATCTAGGCACTCAAGGACAGGATTCTCAAACTTTTTAACTTGACCTTAAACTAACTGAACTTGGCCTAACCTAATCCAACCTAACCTAATTTAACGTAACCTACTTAACCTAACTTAAGTTAAATTAACCTAATAACCTAACCTGCATTACCCTAACCTAACATTTCTGTAGCTACTCGGAGGTGGAGGGAGAGGGGTGGGCGGGGTAGAAATCCGGCGATATTGGACTCTGTACGGGCCGCATCTCTAGTGAGAGTTGTTCTCACAAGTTTGGCGTACGAGTATATAACTAATAGCTTTAAGTTCTGTTCATGCTATGTCTTAATAAATCTCGGCATCGATATTGGCAATATTATTATAGGACAACGCTTAGTGAAAATGCTAGATAACTTATGAAAATTTTCATCGACATTGTGCATTTCTTCGCTAAAAAGCATTAGAACGAATAAATTTCGTTCGCTCTTTGTAAACGTTTTTTTTGCGGCGGACACCAGCCGTGAAATAAGCTTACTAGTACAGGCAAGTATGTTTTCAGTTGATAAATTTTACTTATGCTCCAATTCGCAAGAAAATGTTGCTCGCTTCTCACGACAGCCATCATTTGTTGAGTCTGTAACGCTCATTATAGAGTGACTTAGTACGATAGAACAATAGGTAACATAGATACTCTTCACAGCGTGAATGTCCAGTGAGCATGAAACTAGGATGAATTCATTAACGTCACTTAAAGTCCAATGAGTTACACGGCCGGACTGTAACTCTGGTATCGAAAATATGGAAGATATTCACACCGTCAACTCACCTTCGTCAGACTGCCAATGATTTACGTCAATGTTTTGCCCTTTGCAAAGTCTCAATATATTTACAATAGCAAGGAGAGTCACTTTTAAAGTAGACATTATTATTAATAATTAACATTATTATAATGTCTATTTTAATAATGACTATCCTTGCTATTTTATTTATAGTTAGACTGCCAACACTACACAACGCTGGAAGTAGCTCATGTCCAAAATCGGTAAAGAGGGATTTTTATAGTTTTTCTAATCCAAAGCAGACACAAATTTTATTATAAAAAATTGATTATATGGATAAGGTATAATTTTTAAAATTAAACTACATGAGGAACATGAACGCAAATTTAAGAAGAAATATGCTAACCCAAACAATGAAGACACGTGAGAACTTTTCCTCACTGAACTAGGACTGCGATCGTCCTTAATTTCCATTCAAAATAAAAAAAATCGCTTGTCGTGCGCGATCTGAGAAGTTAGCCAAAGTATTCACATAACAGATCGCTACGCGTTTCGAAAGTAAGTAAAAAAGACGGAAAGTCTTGAGCAGGTCGAACACGGAGGCAGGCAGTGATATCGACGCTTGTCGTAGTCGTCAAGCACATATTGTGCATGAAAATCAGACTTTATGTTTCATTAACCCTAGATTTGATTTTATTCCTACATTTAAATTTCATTTTCAATTCATTTTCAAGGCAGGAATTAAATTTCTCAGACCTCTGGGGATAACGCGTTGGTTTTCCGAGTAAGATCGCCAATCCAAGAGAAGTGTTTCGTGTCTCATGCAGGGGTTCCAGAATATTAGTTGATATTTTATTGTTTTCAAGTGTATTCATGAGGAAGAGTCATTGAAGGGAATTAAATTCTAAAAGTTTAAAAACTTTTGACTTTGGATAACTATTTGGCGTTAAAGTGTATTTTCAGAATAACAATCTGAATGCAAGCTCTGATTCAATTTTTTTTACTTAGAAAAATTTGAGAACTCTGAGAGAAAGTGAGAATAATTTTTTAGCGACATCAAAACGGATGCAAAAATTATGACAGTATTCATTGGAATAAAATTATTTAATTCTGGTTTTCAACGGCACATTTGTAAGCAGTATTTATTTTTACTATTTCTGAATACATCTACTGAATGCCCAAAAAGTTTAATTACATTTACATTCACTCAAAATATAATTAGCCTGACGGAGCGCAAATGCAATGTGGGGGAAATATCCATCCCTGATAAAACTGAAACAGATTAGCTATCGAAGTGACGGAGGGTCGTCGCTCTCATCCTTTGTCAACATCTCAGCGCGGTGCAATGCGAGCTGTTCACGGACCCACACACATGACTGAGCAATTAATGAACTTCTCATGACACTTATGAGTGGGTAAATTTGTGAAACTTATGTTTTCTTTTTCTATTTTCAATTCCCATATTTGTTGAATAATTATTTTACAAGCATTGTTATACAGAAGCACTGAGTAGAGTAATTTAAGGATGACCTGCCAGAGATACTTAAATGTGTCGACTAAAGTCCGTGGACTATCATTTGTGATATTTTCAGCTTGCTCATTTTTTTATGCAATGTGAATCAAATCATAGCTAGAACTTTTCGTTAGGATTTGTTACACATATGCATCATTTCTAATAATCTAATATCCAAGAGGATAAACAAAACTGGTGCTTAAGGACTTCATGTAGAGTGAAGATCATTTCATTAGCTTGTGCTAAAAGTTTGTAAAAAATACTTCGCTGATCACTTTATTTTACGATTGTGTTTTTTGCAGAAATATGAAAGTTTTTTGCCTCGTTTCTTGAGAAGAGAATGAGGGAAGTTAGAAGGGGAGAGGAGGGTAGAAATGTAAGTTCACCAGTCGCGAGGATTCCTGCCCTCCCTCACACACATCTCTACATTCACTAGCATTTATATAGGGTCTTCTACGAAAAACAGTACCTAAAATGAAAATTAATAAATTCATAAACTATTGCAATGATTTTTCTTCTTCTCTTCCTGCATTATTTGTTGAATGCTTTTAAACTAAAGTTGTATCTTTTGGTAGAACTTCCCTCAGCCGTACGAGTACTCCTACAGTTTCCAGTAGACTGACGGCTGTACGAACACAGCTGAGAGAATGGATATCGATTCCAAGAAATTGATAGAGTCTCTGAGCTAGTGTGCTTCAGATGAGAATTTAAAATTGATCAAAAATGGAATGAAAACATCCGAATGCTTTGGAAATGTCCGCGAAATAAAATGGAGAGTTACAAAAGGTAGCGGCGCTAAGAACGATACCAAATACTACAGAATCAATGCCTGTGATCTAGAGTACGAAAGAAAAGTTAAAGGTTCCTCCATTCTGAAGAAGTGATGTCAGACTTTCGTAAACTCATTGAACTTGAAGCGGCGACGAATTTTTTGAAGCCCCATAATTGGATCATAATGCAGTGGCGCTCCTGCAAAAGTTTGCCAGCTGAGCTGAGCGCCGTTTGAAGATTGCAAAGCCGGATCCCATCGACACAAGTGAAGTCATCCATAAAAACATTCCGAAGAAAAATGGTAAAGAAGGATGGAAGTCTTTCACGAATCGACTCTAACACAATTTAATCTCAAAGTTTCCAAAAGATTTGCGTTTGACTGTTTCCATCAACGTCGCTGGAATGTTGCATAGGCAAACGCGAGACCACGGTATAGAGGGAACAAACTAGGTTCAAATCAGTCTTTTTTTGTTGACGGTGTGGTTTTGCTGACGTCACGGCAACGAATCAATAGCAGCGCTCATATTGCATCTGGCAGCACTGCTACCGCCAAATCTGGCTCCACTATTGGCCTAAAGACACAGCGTTTTGGTGACGTCATAAAGTTAGTTTGAAAGAAAGCCTTTCTATTGGCCCGACGAACAAGAGGAGGTGTAATTTTCTCCCATAGAAATGACCCTACCTTGTTTCCTCTACCGTCGCTAGACTCGACAAATTTTGCCATGCAGTAGAGCCCAGAACTTCTGTAGTGGGTCTCTATTTCTGGCGCCCTGGCCTGCATTGCGAATATTGAGTGTATCTGAACTACCTGAACAAAGGAGAAAGTTATTTTCTCCTTTGTTTCTTTATAATCTTTATACCATATTGCACTTACTCATTTCTAGCAAACTCACATAATTTGCTTTCCATCTTATGGCTCACTCATCAAAGTTTTTTTTGAATCTGTGAGTAGTTTTCAAGTCTGAAATAATAAATAGATAGTTCCTTGACTCAGAGAACGGTAGCATTTAGAAGCAAAATTATCTGATGCACCTATAATGTTTCAATGATGCAAACATTGAGTTAATTTAACGAGTACATTCCACGTTATGCAAGTTTGCGAAAGAATAATAATATACGGTATTTTGCTCCAACTGTTTAGCATAGAACTTTTCCGTTGAAAAATTTTCTACAACATCGCATGTAACTATGATATAACGATGTGCATGATGTCACATTGCTGTTTAAAAATAAAGATTTAGTTCGTGGAATGAGGTTCCTGGATTGAGGATAGCAGTCGCTGGGCCGTCCTGAGGTGCGAAGGATCCTCTCCATCATCTGCTATCTGAGCCAACATTCGGAGCTCAAAGAAGGCGCGCGTGATCAATCTTTGTTAGGCTCAAGTCACCACTGTTCCATTTACGATTAGCAACCATGAAATGAGTTTATGCAAATGGGGCCAGATTTGGAGCGCCCGGAGCAGCACCGAGAAGACAATATCGCACCAGAAGGTCTTCTCTTCGAGGAGATATTAGCGAAGCTCTTCTCTTCCTCGCAGCTCACTGCTCCGGTGGTGGCAGACTCGCTTCTTTGAAAAAGAGACCCAAATTCTACCCTTTCCAGCTTAGAGCTCATTTTAAGCGTATTATCGTAGTGGTACCCTTAACTTATTGAGAAATTAACTTCAGCGTAGGAATAGTTTTTAACGTATTATCGCAGTATTACCCTTAACTTCATGAGAAATTAACTTCAGAAAAGAGATAACTTTTGACACATTATTGCAGTGGTACCCTTAATTGATTTTTTAAAATTCTCTCACCTTCAGAGAAATTGGGCTTCAAAGAGTAGAAAAACAAGCAAAAGAGCCAACCCTTTAGATTCACGCCTCTCCCGGACGAAGACTGTGTATTCCTATTCCTGCTGTGTATTCCTATTCCTGCTGTGTTTTCCTGTTCCTGCTGTGTATTCCTGTTCCTGCTGTGTATTCAAATTCCTGCTGTGTATTCCTGTTCCTGCAGTGTATTCCTATTCCTGCTGTGTATTCCTATTCCTGCTGTGTATTCCAATTCCTGCTGTGTATTCCTGTTCCTGTTGTGTATTCCCATTCCTGCTGTGTATTCCTCTTCCTACTGTGTATTCCTATTCCTGCTGTGCATTCCTATTCCTGCTGTGTATTCCTGTTCCTGCTGTGTATTCCTATTCCTGCTGTGTATTCCCATTCCTGCTGTGTATTCCTATTCCTGCTGTGTATTCCTATTCCTGCTGTGCATTCCTATTCCTGCTGTGTATTCATATTCCTGTTGTGTATTCCTATTCCTGCTGTGTATTCCTATTCCTGCTGTGTATTCCTGTTCCTGCTATGTATTCCTATTCCTGCTGTGTATTCCTGTTCCGGCTGTGTATTCCTATTCCTGCTGTGTATTCCTGTTCCTGCTGTGTATGCCTGTTCCTCCTGTGTATGCCTGAGCACGAACAGAAGCACAGCGAGCGTCGCGCGGCTGTGAGGCCAGCCAGCAATTGACGTTCTGCATCGGAGGTAGGAGCACCAGAGCGCAAATCGTAAGTTCAGGGCGAGGGACAGTGAGTCATTTGCTGAAGAGGTACAGCAGCAGTCACGTGCCAAAACTAAATGGGTGTTCGAAATTTCCCTGATCTTTTTCTAGCGTACGAGAACTTCCAAAAGACTGAGCGGCTCAGTCAAAGCCGCTCGTATTTTTTTTTTCGTAGGTACCATTTACCTTCAGGACGAAACCAACTAAATCCCCAACATTTATTCCTCTAGAACAATACAACTGGAAGTGATGGGTAAAAATTCCATTACCATCATTTTGAAAAGTCAAACAGTGTTGCAATTTCTGACGACAGGAGGCATTCGGGTGAATCGTTGCTATGAAAAACCAACGCTCTCCTCTCCAATATAGGCGTATCAATTAAGGTGCCTTTCTGAAAAGTTTGTCTTTGATTACATACACTTCAAAGGCGTTTTAAGATCTCCCTGTTGTTTACACTCTGTAAGAAAAACTGCGCTCACTGGAGCACATAAATCGAAGCACTTCCTTTAAAATCCCGGATCTCGTTCATCTTTTCAGCCCCTGCTGACTATTGAGCTTGTGTTTGTGTGATGGCCTCCCAGCCACTAACTGCATGGCTGACGACGCGAGATAAAACACACATTTGTGTGCAGGGCCCTATCCAATGTAGCCTGGCCCTCATGTATGAAGACAACTGAAAAATAATTTTTTTGAAGTTATCCTGCGTATTAAACTCTCTCAGTTCGACAAGCATATCCCATTGAGGGGTCACCTACACACTGCCCGCATCACTGCACACAGTGAATACGAAACTCGCAAGCGAATAATTATGCTTTTACGTGAGCTACAGCGGCTAAAATGCTCCTCCTTATTTTGCTATAATGCTCCAGTTTTCTCCCAATGTTAGGTACAAAATCTTAATTTTCAAAAAATTTCGGTCTTGACCGTGAGAAGCCGTGATGGCGTCCTGGTGTTGGTTATAAGGCATTTGAAAAACCAATGTACAAGGTGATGTGTATCAGGTTTGAATTGGAAATAGAGCATCCTTAGATGCTGATGTTTGTTTGTTTGTATTCTTTAACACCAGTCACACTTTTGATAAGCTCATGTATGCCCCGGCCTGTCATTTGGTGACCAGATTTTCTTGGGAACGAACACTTACACATCTTCTGGTGCCCTCGCGCTGTCCTGGTGCATGTCTAACCTTTAGGATGAAACCTGTAGTTTAATTAGGATAGAACTTGCAGTTTAATTAAGATAGAACCTGTAATTTAGTTATGATAGAATCTGTATCTTGGTTATGATAGAACCTGTAATTTAATTATGATAGAACCTGTAGTTGAATTATGGTAGAACCTGTAGTTTAATTATGATAGAACCTGCAATTTAATTATGATAAAACCTGTTGTTTAATTATGATAGAACCTGTAGTTCAATTATAATAGAACCTGTAGATCATCATCAGATGCTGGGGATAATTTGCTCACTTCTATCTAGTGTTTCGTAGCGATTCCTTCACGTGTGTTTGTCTTCATGTGGAGGTTGAAAGGCTTTGATGTTGCCGACTCTGCCATTCTTTTGCTAGTCTTTTGCTTATTTTCAGAGGCTGGAGATCTGTCCACCAAGCAATGACTTCATGTTTCATTTTTGATTGCAATTGATTTTCATTGGTTGAGATTTATTCATAAGTTATTCCAACTAAAAAAGGGAATTACGAGTTACATTTAGGCCACCTGAGCCGTAGTCTTTGTTGAAGTGACAGTGGTGAATAATTCTCATTTGGTGAATTATTCAACAGATTTACAACAGATTGCATGCACATTGTACCAACAATTTCCCCTTATGTTATTACAGAAAGTAGAGTTAGATATTGCATGGCGCTATCGTATCCACCAATTTCCCCTCATGTTATTACAGAAAGTGGAGTTAGATATTGCATGGCGCTATCGTATCCACCAATTTCCCCTCATGTTATTACAGAAAGTAGAGTTAGATATTGCATGGCGCTATCGTATCCACCAATTTCCCCTCATGTTATTACAGAAAGTAGAGTTAG
>JACJUY010005626.1:43711-55192 GCA_014220935.1 Platorchestia sp. MABIK | reverse complement strand
TTACATTGTATCTTAATTTTTTTCAAGTGTCTTAATGCCGATATTTATTACCTTACAACATTTCCAAATCTTCGTTAAGATGAAGTAATTAATTACATGACGCTACAAAACGGATACTATTTCGGTATTTAAATGAAAAATAAAATACGACGTAATCGAATTACAGTGGAAACAATAACTTAACACTGTCTTTTATTCTCGTTTGAATTTTACTAAGCATTTGCCAGTTTCTTATTTTAATAAAAGCCAATGTATTAAAAGCCAGTGCATTTTATATTTTTGGCTCAATTTGAAACATTTTCAGTAAGAAAATTTGTACTCTGGCATAAATGCAACAATCATTGCTGCTGAAACAGTGCATAGCTTTCAGCTACACACAAGCTGTAGCTGAAAGCTATGCACTGTTTCAGCTGCGGTGATTGTTGCATTTATGTCATAGTACAAATTTTCGTACAGAGAATGTTTCAAATTGAGCCAAAAACATAATGCAAAGAACATTGGCTTTTATTAAAATAAGAAACTGACAAATGCTTAGTAAAGTTCAGACGAGAATGAAAGACAATATCAAATTAAACACAAAAAAAGTGGCTTTTATTCGTTAACAAAACGATCTGAAAACGTCTGGCCCGTGCGACGAAACCGGAACAACTTTTACCTAATATAGCCGAGAAATAAAATAGTGTGCAGCAATAATATAACACCTTTTCTACATTGTTACCCTGCATAGTGGATATGCAGATAAGAAAAGCAGTGTGCAAATTTTGCCTACCTTATCTGCATGTATATCATAATTTTTGGGATTTTGAGCATAGTAATGCAATCAACTTTTGTAATTTCGTTGAATTGGTGCATACTTGGTCTTACATACTTATCTATGCTTCTCAGGGTAGGCGCTGCCTACTTTGCCTACTCAGAAGACACCTGAGTAATCCCGTCATAAATGACGGGATTCGCTATTGTCTATATAGAAATCTTCGCAAATGTGGATGCCAAATAAAATATCCATCCTAATAGTACCGACGATTAAAATATTCATGTGCTTGTATCACAAAACACAAAAATGTTTTCAAACTCGTATCACAGGTACGGTTAAGTATCCTTTTAAGAACGTGAAATGGAGACAGACCAATCAAAAAAGACAGACCAACCAACTTCATTTCTTCAATACTGAATTGAATACTGTAATAACGAAAGAGAAATTATGTACAGGAACTTGGTATTTCGTTGTATAAGAATAATCAACACTATATAAGGTTTTTTTGTAGGGAAAACTTTCAAACACAAGTCCATAAACTCAAAACAAATAGATTTTTACGAACGATAAAATGCCAAAATACTACTTAGCCTTCGAGTTATAGGGACTTGAAAAACTTTAAAACTCAAAGTAGGATACCACTAGGGTTTGCATCCAGGGATCCCAAAATCCGCGATGATATTGGGCTAAATTTTCCCGGGAATTCCCGGGATTCTAGATAGCATATATATTTAAAGATATTAGTGAGAAAATAATTTAAAATAATGCTGCTTAATATGATTAATCACTTAGAGAGCTCTAGATAGGACTTTAGTGTTTTAATATTATTGCAATTTACATCGCTACACAGTGTAGTCTACACTAGCTCATAATGTAGTTCAACTCTTTCATTAGAATATATTTTGGGGTTTGGTTTTGCAGGTAATAAAAAATAGACTGTAATAGACACGATGGCATCAGTCGATGTTGTTGAAACTAAAGCCTTTGTGGAGCGATACTATGTTAAAGATGCAACTGGAGAAACTGCGAAGTGTATAAAGTGCAGCGAGAGTTTGCTTTGCACAGGCTGGTCTACCAGTGGCTTGTTACATCACCTAAAGAGTGAACACAACATTGTGAAGCNAGTGACTAAGATTGTAGCAGTTGAATGCGTGTCAGTAAATACAGTTACAAAGAATCAATTTATTAGAGAATCCTTCTCAGATAAGAATTTTTCGCTCCCTAAATCGCCAATGACTGTGATGGGCAGGGGCAAGAATTAAAATAGCATAAATGTAAAATATAAATAAATTCCGGGGTCCCGGGGATTTCTGGTATTGTCTTCCTGAAACCCCGGGATTCCTGGAAATTCATTTTGTCCCGGGATTGCAAACCCTAAATACCACGTGCGCGACAATGTAAGCGCTAGTCTTGATAGTTTTGACCCCACTAAAGTAGCTTTTTGTTATTTTTCAATAAAACCTGCAAGCATTTTACAAGTACGAAATATTTGCAATTTAAATGTTCCTTAGGAAATTAACACTAAGCCGTCAATGAAAACCTTCAGTAGCTATTTCATCAAATGAATAAATTGTACAAACATTCTAACATACTTAATACCTTGAAAGTAAGCTTAATAGCTCACTTTCATACCTTACTTAATTGCTTACTTAATAGCTTTATAGCTTTAAAGAAATATAGTAACGAAGTCCATTTTTTACTTGTCCAAACTATTTTCGTAAAAAGAAGTTACAATTAGTTTCATTGACTAAGAAGATATATTTGCCTTGATCATTCGGAGTCGGAGTAACATTTATACATATATATATATATATATATATGAATATATATATATATATATATATCGGTGTCGCACAAACTAACTTAAGTTTATAAATTTACCTGAACTATTCTTGTCACTTGGTAGTTGAACGCTGCATTCGAGGATTCTAGTTCTCTAAAATAAATCTATCGTGTTCATATTTTTTACTTTTTTCACTTCCTAAATTTTTTGATAATATTTTGTAAAGTTCACGTTTGCTTTTAATGCTCATGCTCGGAAACGATTTCATGAGCTTGAGTACACTCTCCATTTTCAGAGAAGAAGAATCAACTTTTTATTGTCTTAATAGCCACAAGTTTTGATCTTTTATGAGTCAAATTTTAGATGATGGTCTGCTGTGACTAATGGATCGGAGAACCAAACACGAGAACTCTTGACATGAAACTAACGCAATATGTACGCAGCAAGAAGACATGCAAACTCCCAAGCGCAACTGAAGGAGAGATTTGAAAACATCCAGAGCGTAAGCCTCCGGGTCTCAAAAACATTCAAGGGCTTGGTCAGCAGAAATATGCAGTGTAAGCAAAATAATCCCGCCGTTTAGCTGTCCACCTGCAAACATTTGTTATTAGTCAGATTAAAGAGTCTCACTTTAAATATGAAGTAAAAAACGGAATTGTTGATTTCCAATATGTTTTACGCTTTCACATGCAAAAACTGAAATCTGTCACCCATCCGTTGTTTCTTAACAGTTGAAAACTTCAACAAAAATGACACATACGAATGAAAAATTCAAACTGAATAATTTTTATCTCCAAAATGCTGATACGATGAATCTATACATTTGGCTGTAAGAATGATTGAATATTAAATTAATGCGCTCAAAGCAGAATTAGAAATAAATTCAATCAAAACATAAAATTAATTCGACAGTGTTATATCTGCGGCGAGTAAGACGCACAAATTTGGGGTTCTTATTCGTTATGATTTAGCGAAACATGAATGACTAGATGAGGATTATTAAGTGGCACAAAAAATGCAACATTAGGCAATTGCCATGTCGCTTGTAGAAAAGCTGATTGAATTGGTAAAATAGAAAGTATTCTGTGCATAGAAGTAAAAGTATTCTGTCAAGCTCGTTGTAAAATTCGATCCCAAATGTCAAGGCTGAAAACACATCAAAGTAAACAATGACGTATTGGGCGTGGACTAGATAAAATTTGAATATTTCACGGCGGAGAAGCATGGTTCTCACTTCTAAGAACGTATTCTTGAAATGTTCAGAACTTTCTTTTTTCATTCATCCATCAATTGAACTCTTTAAAAAACAATTCTAGAGCCAAATTTTTTACCTAAAGCTATGATTTAAAGTAAAAAATGCAATAAACCAGATAATATTGAACAAGACGCATCGTAAACGCCTGTTGAACTGAAATAAATTTTGAAAAAAGTACATGAAAATACCTGAGCATCCTGAGAGAACGCATTGGGGCATCGAAACAGATACATTAAGAATGACGTAAACTTCAAATAAATATACTAGCCTGAACGGAAAACATAACACAAAAATCGTAGCGGATGTAATGCATAAACGCGTAAAAAACCTCATGCAAAGAAATATGAATAAAAACAGGCAGTCCATAATAATTTGTTATACACTGCCATAACACTGCCAGTTTATCAGAAATATTTCCCCGTTATGGTCAGTCAATATAACTTTGAAAAATATGCCAAACTAACGCAACTGTGCGAATGACCATTTGATTGGTTTAATTCTTAAATAAAATGAAAAGATAAGAAAAAACAAAGTTACACAACTTATCTAGACACAGTAATCGCAAGGAAAAAACGAATAGTTGAGTACATGGTTCAGCAAATGCTTGAAAAGGAAGTAGAAATAATATTCTAGGTTTTAAAGATAGTACGTAAGCACAGGACAAATTATAAATCCACTAAAACGGCTTCAATAGAGCTCTAAATATACCTTGATAGAACAGGAAAACTTAAATTCTCATTCCCGGAAAATATTGATATAAGCAAGGATATGACACTGAGGTTAATTATAATTAAACTCAATTGTTATAATTATAATTATAATATAACCCCAATTATGATTGTTTTCGTTTTCCCATGTCTTCATTTGCCATTGAATGGTCTGTTAATTGTAGGTAACGTTGAGCATATTATTATTTCGTATATTAGAATAGAGCAAAGTTAGATGTTTTGACAACGCGCGAGTGACGAGTGGGAGTACGCAAGTTTTTTTGACAGTGCGCTCGTCGGAAAGGCTTCGCGGTAAATTTCTGTATTTTCCAGAAAACCGTTTAGGTTGTATTCGTTTGTTGGATAATGCGCCCTAGAGACTGTTTCGCTCTTTCATTTGAGAGTAATTTGAAGTCGATAGGCGCATTCTTTGAGAAGTTACGAGTGGGAAGACGCAAGTTTTTTTGACGGTGCGCGCGTCGGAAAGGCTAATCGGTAAATTTCTGTATTTTCCAGAAAACCGTTAGGGTTGTGGTTGTGTGTTGGATGATGCGCCCTAGAAACTCTTTTGTTCTTTCATTTGAGAATAATTTGAAGTCGATAGGCACATTCTTTGAGAAGTTACGAGTGGGAAGACGCAAGTTTTTTTGACGGTGCGCGTCGGAAAGGCTTATCGGTAAATTTCTGTATTTTTTCGAAAACCGTTAGGGTTGTGGTCGTGTGTTGGATAATGCGCCCTAGAGACTGTTTCGCTCTTTCATTTGAGAGTAATTTGAATTCGATAGGCGCATTCTTTGAGAAGTTACGAGTGGGAAGACGCAAGTTTTTTCGAACGTAAATCTTCTGGTTCTCTTGAAAACCACCAAATTTAGGGTGAAAATTGGATGTAAACAAACAAGCTAGGGAAATTTTTCCGTAGGGCCTTTCAAAGGCGACGCTGCTAGTTCGTTGTACTGTTCTGCTGTTATTTTTCTAGTATTTCAATAAAGAGACATTATAAAAGTACATAATTAATTGTCTGAGTGTTTTGATACGTGTCATGTTTGAAAACAGTTGTCGTGGAATGTTTGTGAACTTTGAACAGACAAGAAATGCTGTCATCGAGGGTGCCCCATTCGAGGTCATTCTTACCAGTGAAATTTATTAGATTTGGTGTTTTACTCCATCATCAAAATTTGCTTTGGTGAAATTTATTAGATTTGGTGTTTTACTCCATCATCAAAATTTGCTTTGAGTTAATATGCATGTCAAATCTAAAATTAATTTTGCCCAACTGTGGAGGCTGCTCGTGCAGTTTGAAATATCACTTTATTTCAGCGCATAGGCATGTTAAAGCCAGAAAATATTTTTTCTTGTTCTGTGGGTTGCTAGTGTAATACAAAATGTCACTTTCTCTGAGCTAATATGCATGTCAAATTTAAAAAAAAATTTTCCTAAATGAAGGATGCTCGTGCAGTTTGAAATGTCACTCTATTTCAGTGCATAGGCATGTTTTGCCAGAAAATATATTTTATTTTTCTGTGGGTTGCTAGTGTAATACAAAATGTTACTTTCTTTGAGCTAATGTGCAGGTCAAATCTAAAAATTATTTTTCCTAACTGTGGAGGCTGCTCGTGCAGTTTGAAATGTCACTTTACTTCAGCGCATAGGCATGTTAAGCCAGAAAATATCTTTTCTTGTTCTGTGGGTTGCTAGTGTAGTACAAAATGTTACTTGCTTTGAGCTAATATGCAGGTCAAATCTAAAAATAATTTTTCCTAACTGTGGAGGCTGCTCGTGCGGTTTGAAATGTCATTTTATTTCAGCGCAAAGGCATGTTAAGCCAGAAAATATTTTTTCGTTTTCTGAGGGTTGATGGTGTGATACAAAATGTCACTTTCTTTGAAGTAATAGGCATGTTAAATCTAAGAATAACTTTTTCCAATTGTGAGAGCTGCTGCTGTAATGGAAAACACTTTTATCTCTCAGTACTTTAGAGTATATGAGTTATATTGTCCATTACATAAGCCTGTCTGAAAATGTGTGATAATTGAAGTACAATTTCATGTAACTCTGAGCTTCAAGCAGATTTCATTTCAGATTCCTTTAGCATATCTGTTTGTGAAATCAGGTTTTAAAACAAATTTGGAATTTCTCAATTCTCTGAAATATTTGAATGGGACATTTTCTATAGCAGGAACAAGTATAAGAGCTGAAAGAAGTTGGTTTAACACTTGATATAGCTATGAGCTCCATGGGAGTGGCATTTTCTATGACACAAGCAAGAGTCCACCTGTGTAATAAAAGATCACATGAGGATTTCTCTTAGCTCATATGTGAGCCCATTTGACAAATGAAAAACACAAATACATTTTAAACCTAGCACTTCTTAGAGCTTCAGGAGAGTTACATTTTTCTTTTTTGTAAGAGCAAGCTTGAAATCCCCTGAGGGGGAATATGTGAGGTCCCGAGTTGAAGGTTAGGTAGGCCTTCTTTTTGTTGAAATGCAATAGGTTTTTGTATGGGCAAGCCTTAAACTCCCCTCAGGGGGATACAACTATTGTATCTATAGGAATTAGCACTCCCAGGGGGAGTATGTGGGGTCCAGAGCTCATATCTGAGCCCATTTGACAGATGAAAAACAGAAATAATTTTTAACCTAGCACTTTTTTGAGCTTCAGAAGAGTTACATTTTTCTTTTCTTTGTATGAGCAAGCCTCAGAGTCCCCTCACGGGGAATATGGGAGGTCCTGAGCTAAAGGTTAGGTAGGCCTTTTTCGCAAGCAACTATTAATCACTGGATATAATGCTAGTTTAATGTTAAATGCTCTTCAGTTTCATAATTGGTTGATATTTTTTGCACATACTAACACAATTTTGTATTTTTCAGATCCCTTTTCTCATACTATGAAAACTCTTTAAAGTTGCTCGAGGCCGAAAACGGCTAGTGGTTATAGATTCTAGCTCAGATGAGAGTGGAGTGGAACCGCCTAGAAAAAGCAGAGTAAGATCAAAAAATATCAGAAGGAGAACAATAGGCTTACCTGCCCGGTGTGTGAGAAGCCGATGACGCACTTGCCACGGCATTTAAGAAATGTCCATGCATGGCCGGCCGTAAAGGCGAAGTACGCAAGTGTCACCTATTAACTCAAACCAAATCGGAAGACAAAACCAAAGGTCAAAGATTACCATAAAAGACAACAGTGCCCCGTTCCCGGGTGCCCTGCAGTGCTTAGGAGAATCTCCTCTCACCTAAAGCACGTTCACAAACTGAGTCCTCGGGACCAGTTGACCCAGTTTGGGAATCTATCCCAGGAGCAGGAGCAACAGGAGCAGGAGCAACAGGTGCAAGGGCAACAGCGCCAAGAGCAGGGGCAACAGCAGGAGGAGGAGGAGGAGGAGGAGGAGGACGAGGACGAGGACACTTCGGATTACGAACCTTCAGAGGAAGACGATGTCCCCCCGCTGCCACCGATGTCGTTCAGCGGGTTGATGAACCATTTCTCTCTCTATCTGTCCAGCCCTTTAGGTAAGGCGCTGGACCAGAACACGATCAATCAACACGTTCGGCAATTGAGAACGATTCTCAATTTCTCAAAATCTAACAACTACCGGGACATCTTTAACATCACAACTCTAAATTCAATCTTCAGTAAACTTAAATTGCCGGGTAAAAAAGGGGGTAAGGGGTATCAGAATCATACTATACGATGCTACATTTCATCTGTGAAGCACCTCATTAAATTCTTGAAAATAAACACAACCATTGACCCGTTCCTGACTTCCAACCAGCTCGAATCCATCTATGAGCAGCTCTCCGACCTGTCGGCTGGCCTGAAAAAAGGCTACCAGAGAGAGACTTGGAGCCGGCAGGAGCGGTACCTGCGCCGCATGCCGACAACCAGCGATATCAATAAGTACTTGGAAAGTGACGTTAGGAAAAACATTGAGCAGTCAATGAAATCCATGGACCTTGACTCGCAGGTATCGCTGAGTAAATCTGTGCTCTCTATGGTGCTTGGGTACTTCGCGATCGAAATTTCATTGGAAAACGCGCCCAGGGCTGGAGAGATTCGCCACCTTACATCAGAAGAATTTATTAACGGAGAGACGCACGACGACACCACTCTTCAAGTGCATGTTAAAAATCACAAAACTTACGATAAATATGGGCCCGCGTCCCTAATTTTGAACGAAAATCTGGTTCCGCTTCTCACCATTTACCATCAGTTGCTTCGCCCGACAATTGCTACACCAGATTCCCCTCCCAAATTTTTTTAACGTCAACCGGGGTGAATCTGTCCAGCGCCAGCCTGAGAACTTATATGCAAACCGTTTGGGGGAAGGCCGGCCTCACTTCTCAAGTGGGGCCGACCCTTCTCCGCAAAACTGCGGTGACCAAGGTGCACACGGTTTCCCGGACCGCAAGCAGGCGCTTGCCACCAAGATGAATCATTCCGAGGCCACTGCCTCTAGGTCGTATTTGACGCTGGACCGTCGCGCCAACGCCCTAGAGGTGGCCTCGAAGCTACGCCAAATGTTTCGACATTCGGGAACAGACCCTTTGAGCGGTGAAGGCACCTGTACTGCAGAGGAAGGCACCTCTACCGCACAGGAAGGCAGTGCTGCCGCTGCCCCCGCTGTCAGCATCGCTGCCGCTGCCCCCGCTGTCAGCACCGCTGCCGCTGCCCTCGCTGTCACCGATGCCCCCGCTGCCCCCGCTGTCACCGCTGCCCCCGCTGTCGCTGCAGAGCGTGATCGCATCAGACGTCTCCAGCTCATGGCTCTTGCAGAGGCAGTAATTAACGAGCCGGGCCCTTCTGGTCTGTGGTTTCCAACGTAATCACTTCATGTCTGAATTAGAAGATCATTTGATTTTAACGTTTGCAGATATGTTTAAAAGTGGAGTAGTTATGAGCCTCGATAACATTACCAAAAGGTTGAAGAAAACCCAGTTAGGCCGAGAAATGTTGAAACATTTCGACTTTGTTAAAATTAAAAATAAATTAAACTGACTGAAATATCGTAAATGCCGTTAATAATAATGATAGCGTAAGTTTCAACCCCCAATTTTTTTTTCTCACTAAAAATTTTTTTATTATACTCTACTTTGATGGTCTTGCTTAAAAAATTGATTTAATGAGGGTAACACTTTTGTTCTTCATTTTGCCTGTAACAAAGAATTTTTGCTTGTTTATTTGCCTCTAACGTGTATCACTTCAGCTATTAACTGTATTACTTTGACGATGGCCGAGCGACTTATGCTGCATCTCTCGGCGCCCTGCCTGGTAAGAGGGGGTTCCAGCATGGGAAAGTCGCTCGGCCAAGTGAGGGTGGGTAACTGGAACCCCCACATGGGTGTACCAAACGTAACCTCTGTTTTGTTTTGTGACGCCTATAGAATTATTTGGATATTTTCTGGAATTAGCGGAATGCTGTTGGGCAAAAGCTCAGAAACCTTTTTGGTTCATGGCCCCGAACCTCGCGACAGTTACATTTTTTCTTTTTGTTGTTTATTTTTATTGTAACTTAATTTTTGTTGTTACTCGTTACCTAACAACATGTTGACAGAGGACGAACAGTGGAAATTTGACGAGATTGTTTTTTTGTCAGGTTTTTATTATTTTTAAGATTACTTCTATGCCAATGTTAAATATCTTGCTAATAAGTGACCCCCTCAGGGGCACACAACTACGTCTCTATGGGAATTAGCACTCCCAGGGGGAAATGTGAGGGCCCGAGCTGAGAGGTAGGCCTTTTTGTGAAATGAAATTTTCTTCTATGTTATGTTAAGATTCACCTTTTTTATTCACTGCTATCCTGTTTTTCAGCACCTTCTACTTTCTTCTTCAACTTTTTTGTTTCATGAACTTCTTTCTTAGCTTACTGTTTCTATGCACCTTGTGCATAGATTTCGCGTTCCCTCAACTCCAAACTAATTGGTGCCTTCATCTTTCCTCTCTGGAACATCTTTGTCGTGGTTAAGAGAGTTTAAAACTTTCTTCTATAATAATAATAATAATACAAATAGACATTAGAGTAAGATTATTTCAAGCGTTGACGTAAATGTACTCACACGAAGGTATACTCTCTTTCTTTTGTTCTCATTGTACTTCTTTTATTTCTCATTTAAATTTTAACTAAGCATTTTAAGCAATGTACAACTTTATCCAAATTTCAGTGTAAAAAGAACAAGCGGCCTTCGTGTGTGTACATTTTTAATAATCTTAAGATAGTGATATTTTTGAGTAGATAACATTAGAAATTGTTTAATTTTCTCGCTATTTACGTGTAATTGTAATTTTGTAATTACGCGTAATTTTGTAATTCAGACTCCACGAATAGTATTTTTTCTTGAAAGGAAAAAGAAAACACTGTAAAAAAACCTCTTCGTTTATTTTACCTATGAATATAAGCAGTTTTTTTTGTTTACCTAATACCAGCCTTCAGACAGAAATGAAACCGTCAGAAAAATACGGTCTACTAGAAAAAGAGATGAATATGAGCAGTTTTTTGTTTAGCTAATACGAGCCTTCATACGGAAATGAAACCGTCAGAAAAATACGGTCTACTAGAAAAACAGATGAATATGAGCAGTTTTTTGTTTAGCTAATACGAGCCTTCATACAGAAATGAAACCGTCAGAAAAATACGGTCTGCTAGAAAAACAGAAAAAATTAGTAATTGAAATGAATTTTATCATAGAAATATAGCATTCGAAGTATAGCATTGAAATATCGCAATTGAATTAGGCTCATTGAAATTGAGAGTTGAGACACGATTGAAAAATTTAAATTAATTCAGAAATCTGCGCTAGAAGCATGCAGTCAAGTCTCGAGAGTCAGTATTTGGACCCCACAATTACGCACGAAACCCTACAATTATAGACGAGACCCACAGTTACGCACGAGACCCTACAATTATAGACGAGACCCCACAGTTACGCACGAGAACCTACAATTATAAACGAGACTTCACGGTTATAGACGAGACCCCACAGTGA
>JACJUY010005626.1:0-38824 GCA_014220935.1 Platorchestia sp. MABIK | reverse complement strand
CAAGCCCCAAGTGGAAGCGGAGCTCGACCAACGCCAACGACTCATCACAGAAGAGCTAGGGGTGATTTTTTGGTATTTGGAACAGTGATAAAAGTGTAAGTTAGGTACGAATCAGCACATTGAAAAGTGCTTTTAAATGGCGCGTAAATTGTGTAAAGTGTTTTTTTTGGTTCATCGTGTGGTGGAGCACACTCAGCCGAGCTGTGTTATTCGGTCATGGAGCGAGAGTTCGAGTGGCTCGTAATGCGAATTGCTCTAAAGTTTTCTAGCACCTTGTGGGGAGCAAGGATGTTGCCCTGTCATACGTTGTCCTCATTACTTGGTGATCTCGTGTTATTTAGACTTCACCTAGAATTTTGTGCAACCATTAATTAGTTGCTCAAGCTTAGAAATTGATAATCTTGATTCTCGTTGAGGATTCCACTCTTTTTCTTTGAATACCACGTCGCATTGAATCTTTGTGTCAGGAATGTCATGTGTACTTTTCATTATTGCACTCGTGCCCTCTTGATCATTTCGTGTAATTTCTGTGTGCTTTTAACTCGCGTGTTCTACGGTAAATTAAAATAAATAAGTGTAATCTTACAAATTTTGTCGTCATTATCCATGCTGGTACATTAAGGCAAACTCGTGGTGCAACTATGTGAACACTGCTATTTCTAATTTCCATCTGTTCTGTCATCCATTCTCTTTCTGTGTATTTCCATCTTTAATTTCTTTTTCATTCTTCGACTTTTGAGGTTGAAATTCCTCTATCGGTAACGAGAGGCCAAAAGGCCCAGCCTCGTATCGTGACATCGGGTAATAATACACAATTAATTACTTAATTAATTGATAACAAAAGAAGAAAATATTAACTCATCTGAAAATAAATAAGTGGGATCGGAGGAGACTCTTGCAGAGTCGGACAGGAAGAATGCAGAGGAAGAGAAATGCGAGGGCGGGCGAGGTAACACGGAATTCAGCAGAAGAGGCGAGGCAGTGACTCAGCAGTGGAAGACCTCACTGCAGCAGGCTCAAGCGTAGCTGCACCATGGCAAGGAGGAGGTCCAGCCAGCGGGTACACCATCAATGAAGCATTGCCAGCGAGACTATCGACAATGTAGGGGAGATGAGAAAAAGAGAGGAAACTGAAAAAGCGGGCACGATTCGTTAATAAAACTGTCAGAAACACATGACTATCGGACAAACAGGGCTATCGGAAACACAGGACCATCGGAAACACAGGGCTATCGGAAACACAGGGCTATCGGAAACACAGGGCCATCGGAAACACAGGGCCATCGGAAACACAGGGCTATCGGAAACACAAGGCTAAATATCGGGAATACAGGATTACCGGGAGCACAAAAATTATACCTACTCGCTAGAAATAGAGACCCTATCAAATTTCTAATAAGTTAGTTCTTTAGGGTTCTAGGGTGTGGCACTGCAAATAACGAAAACAACATTTAAACCTTCGAACAACAAAAAGCTAAGATTATATACACTATACATTACAGCAAGGAGGGAGCCTGGAGAAGGCTCCATCACCGCTCACAGCGAATAAAATCTACGTTTCGAACACCGTCTTGTCTCTACCTTACAAGCGCGAGGCTTAAGAAGACCGGAAGCAGGAGGAATATTGTCAGCGAGTACTTTTTTGCAATTCTTGTAATTTTACTGGTGTTGTAAAAGCGAGCCAATAAAATCCTGTGTTACTGATAAAGACAATTCAAATGCGAACTTTAAAGACGTTCAAACCAAATAGCATTGTTAGGAATATGAATTTTAACCTGAAATGCTAAGCAGCATAATTGTTGCATCTCAATGACTAACAGATATGCTCTGCTTTTTTTCAGCATGAGATCCAAAAGGCGGATCCTTTAGCCTCATGCTCATGCATGAAAGGAATAAAATTTCAAGTGTTATTGGTTACAAATTTAGGGATGCACATCAAATTATCAATAACTTATTAAGTTGGCGTGAATTGTCAGGGGGAATTAATTTCTGTTATTCGTTAGCACACAATTGAAAATGGACAGTAACTATTCTGTATTCAAGCGTATATGTAGACACGGTTTAATGATCCCATACTATCAGTACTTCGTCACCATCCATGTCTTATAAATAAGAAATTCAACTGAAATTGCGGTGAAATTATTGCACAATTTGCGTGGATTCTTTGATTGAACTTGGGTAGGCTGAGAAAATCAAGGAAAAGTTAACGCTTTTTCATCTGAGCATTTCATAATTCCACCTCGAATGAAGCAGCATAAAACAATATTTTGAGATAGCAGTAAAATTGATGCGTCAAATACGCATCTAATGCTTGAATACGTTCCAAAAGTGCCGTACATGAATGGCTAGTTATGAGACTTCACCAAGCATTCATTTTGCTAATCGCAAGGTGTCAGTGGGTTGCTTTCTTGAATTCTAATTTACCTATTGAGTGGTGAATGGAATGACAGAAATTATTGAGCTGAACGTATCTCTCATTGATAACAAAATTTTTAACTATGGACATTGTTTTCTCCGAAAAGAAAAACGACTGTGACTCAGCGGTTTTGAACAGATTTATGGGTGCGCGCTAAATTGCGATGGAGGAATCCGAACCGACAGACACTATAATCTGACAGTTGAAAACTCTATCTCCACTACTACAGCGAGATCCATTCGAATAATGTCATGGGATGAACTATTGCTTCTTCTGCATGGAAGTTTGCAACTCCTGTATTACCGACTCTCTCACTTGCGTTCTTTCACTCAGTGGCCGTGTTGACCTTACGTCGGAAACTTGTTTTTGCACAGCCGGCAGTCAAATCGCTCTAACTCTGTGTGTATTTGTCCTTGATCTGTTTGGTGGCTAACAATCCCTGTAAATTGCTCGAAAAAGCTTACATTAATTAACCATATACGGTAGGTTAAACAACATTTTTTTAACATCATTTTAGAATCTCTTTCGATAAAACGCTTGCCTAGCCAGTAAACTGCTAAGGACTTCTTGTTGTCTTGGACACCGTTGATAACGCTAAAATCTCGCGCGCACTGCACACGAGGATTTCCGCGCAAAAATGTCGACAAATCAATGAACCGTTAGTATTTCAAAATGTTTTTCTGAATTGAAACATAATCATAGACAATGAGGATTTACTAACCCTAATTACATTAATTACGACGATTTCTTCTTACTTTATGAATCTTTTGTGGTATGTGGCATATTTTCACTTATTCGAAGAAATCATTTGCACATCATTTTAAAATTAGTTCTAGTGAAAACATTTGATTAGTTTTCGACAGAAGCTTTGGTTCCGCACGGAAAGTGAAAATTTTCTAAATGATTTTGTTTAGTGCATTGCAGGATAAAACGATATATGATTATTTTAGATGTTCACTCTTATGAAATGCTTCATTTTCTGTCACTGAACTTCTTTCCTAAACATGTTAACTGCATTTGCGCGGTTGCTACGGTCGGTTTGGTTAGGTAGGAAGTAGTATAATTGGAAGCCGTCTTTACTGTTAGATCACGTTTTTATCCTTTCTAAGAAGAGGGAAAAATATAATTATAGGATAACATTTAAACTTATTCGCTATAGTCTTATTCAAAGGAAGTTAGTGAAACAATTCAAATGTTGTTAATTGATACCGGTACGTGAATGAGCAATTTAGCTAGTGGTCATCAACATGTTAACTTGATTTTCATAGTTACGTCACAATTTTCTGTGTTCCCATTCTTATGAACGGAAAATGCTCATTTTCACAAGTACGTGCATTCATGAAACTTCAATTACAATGCTGTACATTTGTAAACAATGAAACATTTTTACGCAGAGAGCTAAAATTTGTTGTTATTGAGCATCAATACTACTATGTCTCGATATATATGCCACACTTACAACGACTACGCCATGGGTTAGCCAGCTTAAACGTGAGTAAAAGATGGCTTAAACAACGAGTTGAGGTTAAATTTTTCTAAGCGTTTCAAGTTAGTTAAATGCGTTTGCATTTAGGTTGGTAATATTTTGCACTCAAGCACACAGTGTAACCAAGAATTTATCTTTCGTTGTCTTGTAACTAGAATTTCCCCATTCCAAAAACATTTGAAGTTTCCTTTGAAACCTTGCTGCAAATGAATTTCTTTTATCGCTGGTACTACTATAAAAAATAATTTCAGGATTAATTCGTCCTGCCAATTCGTTGTATTACCCCGTGAAAGAAAGTACGAAAAACTGAATCAACCATGTAGTTCTACCGCAGAGATGATAGCGTTTCACAGAAGCACTCAAATGAACAGATTTGAATGTCACTATATTTGCACAAATAGGAAAGCAGCTTATTCTAACTGTATTTGTTCTCCAAATTTATAACTTCGGTATCATAGCAGGATAGCAGCCCAGTGTAAATTAGGTTCGTCAGTCCGTGTAATAATAAGTCCGTCAATGTAGAACAAAACATATTGGTCACCTACAGTTGTTCGTCATCTAAATATTTTCTTTCATTTTTGGAATAAACAGAGTTCAGAACAGAGATTCGAGCGCACTCGTCTCTACTGGAGCACGGTTTCAAAGCCTGTACCGGCATTTCATTGTGTGCCACAACAGGCTGTGAAGAGTATTTTTCAGCTTCACTTCTTTAATTGGTGCTACTCAAAACAATCCCCTGAACTAGAAAGCGCATTTACAAACAAAACGTTTCAGGATTTATTGCATGGCAACGAAATATTTTATAGATGGTTTTTGCCGGCTCACCTTTCATGTGTGGCTTTTATCATCCGCAGCGATGGGAGCTCAGTTCATCCACCAATTTGCGAGCTGTGTTCGCGGCCTGTGCCAGTTGTATTCTTTTGTTTTGAAGGCAACCAGTAGAAATTTACCAACATAAATCCACGCCCAAGTATCCGAGAGTTGAATGATTGTCAAAATTAAACGTGTTAAACTCGTTGCTTCATGTTTTCAGGGCACATCTTTGTACATCATATGTTGAAAAATATCAAGTGAAAAATGGCGGATGGAAATTTCATTTCGATGCAAGCTTTTCCAACCATTTTCGAAACTCATTTATCAGGCAATGTCTTACAAGCTGAATCTGATTTACTCGCACATATATTATGGCTACAGGATTTCGAGTCCATACAAACGGCCGTCAAAAATTGCACCCCAAGACGAACGCGTGGGAGTTACGAGCGCAGTATTTGCAAACAAAGTGCGAGCGTTGGTCTCCCCACATCCGAGTTGTGAGTATAAATGAACTCATGAGCGCGATCCTGCTTCTTTCACCTGACAGGCATATATATTATATGTATATTTACAAATGTGTATATATACAGGGGTTACACAAAATAGTGAAAACATCTGCGAAAATCAACAAAATTTATTTTTATGTGGTGTAGGTCTACCTATTGAAGCAATTACGTCCTCAATTCTCCGAGGTATTGATTCATAAAAATGATAAATTGTTTCCAAAGAAATGTTAACCCATTCATCAGTTAAAACACCCTCCAGTTCTTATAGAGACGATGGCGGCAGAAATCGACTTCTTACTTGAATCTCTAAAACCGACCATCAATTATGATATTCAGCACTGAGGATTGTGATGACCAGACGAGATGCTCAACTTCATTAGAATCTTCCACGTGTCAGTCTTTAACAATGTTAGCTGTATGGATTGGGGCATTATCATCTTGAAAGATGGCATTCCCCTCCGAAAACAGTGCTTGAACCATAGGATGAACTTGGTCCCCCAAAATTCCTAAATAGTCGGCTGTTCATACGTTGACAGTGATGAGTTAAACTGACGTTCAATATTCAACTCAAATTTAAATTCAATGGTATTGAGGAATTTTGAAAATAGTAAACATGACCTGGATTGTACCTTCATTTAGCGTTAATTGAGTATTTGTGAAAATTAAGTTTCTGACTACTGGTCGGTCAGTAGCAACATGAAAATTCCCTCCGTGTACACTGGCGGCTCATATCGCGATCAATATGTTAATTGTTCCATGGAACAAAATAACTGGCTTAGCGAATTTCCAAGAAATAACACCCCAGATCATCACAGAACCCCGCCATGTTTTACGGTTGGGAGAATGCAATTTGGATGAAGGCTTCTTTCGGTCTCCAAACGTACACTCGGCCGGAGGTCGGGAATAAGGTAAATGATGACTCGTCAGAGAAAATCACATTTTTTTACTGCTCGACTGACCAATTATGATAGTTTCTAAGCCACTATAAACGTTTTGAAACATTCGTCTTTGAGAGAAGAGGTGTTCTAATCGCAGCTCTTTTGTAGAATCCAGATTTGTGCAGCTCCCGACGAACAGTTTTTATGAAAACTGGGTGCTGTAGGTGTTCATTGAGGCCTGCGGTGATTTTAAGAGAAGTGGTTTTGCGACCCTCTCAAACAATTCGATTTAGAGTTCGATGGTTTCTCTCAGACAACATCGACTTTCGGCCAGACCTGCGCTTTGCTGGGGACGTTTTTCCTTCTCTTTTAAAGGCAACCATTACTTTTGAGACAGTACCTCTAGAAACGCCAAGCATTTGGGCAGTTTCTGTTACACTAGCACATGCCATACGAGCACCAACAATTTGGCCCCTCTGAAAGTCAGAGAGGTCTGCCATTTTTGCTAGGTTATAGCAAAACTTTTCCTTAAGATATCTGTAAAAAAGTGTTAATTTCAATATAACATCAAACAGCTGCAATAATAAACAATAAAACATTGAAATATGTCAAGTTTTTATTGTTTATTTGTTCAAATTTTTTAAAACTTCTGATTTTAAAATGTTAGATGTTTTCATTATTTTGTCCAACCACTGTATGAAGAGGTAGCAGAATATCCTCAGGAAGTTATTAAATATAAATATGCAACTCATGTATTGTACTTTCATGCTCACTAAACATTTGGAAGCCTAAACTACATCTCTTTCTTCCAGTTTATGCGACCGTGTCAACGGTACATGCTTTCGGAGCGCTTGACAAGACATTTATTTGAATATGAATAATATGTAGAATTAATTTCATGTACAAATGTACATCTTTTTAATAAAAAAGGAAAGAATTCATTGCCCAAAATTAATACTTCAATTTTTGGGAGGGATTATCAATAATTGGTGGCTTATTGAATGCTGAAACTGAGGGTAATTTTTGATTTGAGATATTCGCAATTTAATTACCGGTGTCACAATACGCGTGTTATTTTGTTCATGGCACAAATCAAAGTTTTAATAATTGTTTTCCATACAATATTAGATCATCATAGGCAGTACAATATAAAACCTTGACTTGCGCATTTGTATCAAACATTGAAGGTAATCCATGTTTTTTGTCTCGGAGACACGTTGTTTTTAACTCGTAAAACTTCTGCCCTAATTTAATTTTCTTGATAAGAAGACCTTGGATCAACAAAACTTTGGCAACAGAAGAAAGTTTTCGTTTGTTACGGGCGTCATACACTATAACCGACATGAAGCATCCTGGTTAGAAATTTATATTAATGACCTAAACGTCTTCTTCTTCTCAGGGCAATCTAGATATTGCTGAACGTGCGTAAATAAATATACACATCTTTGTTCTTCACGCTCAAATGTTCAGTAATATCATGCGAAAAAATAACGATTAGGCATGACTGTTAATCAATTACGAGAATTCCCTACTTGTGCAGCTATATAAAGACTTCCCTCGTCTCCCTCCTACTTGACAGACATACTTGAAAGTTCCAAGCCATTGACACGTAGAATTCCAAAAAAAACTAAAACAAAGCTTTAAAATTGTTGACGTTAAACAGTAACCGTTTGCAGGTCACCAAAACCTAAAAAAATAATTTTCAAATCATTCAAACCTCTCAAAAGAGATTCTATGATCATGATGATCATCATTGTTGCTAAGAAATGACTGTCTTATATTCATTATTTTTGCTTATTTGAACCAATATCTAACTCTCCAAACTTTACTCATATCCAGACTTACTACAACTAAACTTTGGCGTATATAGCCTAATTTAACCTATAACAATATAAAATGTCATAGAAAGCCCCACCTGGCATGCGAGCGAACAGAGTCTACAGCTTGATTTTAGCGCCAGGTTTCAGGTCCTCCCCATTCAAACGACGAAATTGAGAAGTCTTAATGCAGGAATTTTAGCATTCCGAGTATGTTGAGAAGAAGAAAAAAGACTAACGTTTGCAAAAGACATCTATGATTTTTACTAATTTTCACACTATATTACGCAGATACTGGAATAAGTCTTCAGGTTCTAAAAGAAGTGCAGTGTGATAGAAAGTAAGGGAATGAAATTTACTGTAGTTAACGACCTTATGCTCGACACCAGGTATTAAGAATGCGTCTTTAGTCTCAGTACAGCTAGGGTGGCGGAGATCGAACGACCACCTTTGTAATCGGCGTGACTTGTGGCGAAGGGATGGTGGAGGGTTGTTTCATCCCTGATTCTGCAGCGTAAGGTGGAAAATTTAGTTACCAAGGCTAAATGGAGTGTTCAGCATCGTTCGTTCGCTATGGAGACCTTTTTCTGCAATGAGTGTTTTGCGGTTGTGCGGCGCGCCCTCAGGACACATTTCAAGCTTGCCCCTCGTACATATCTCCCAAACAACCATCCTTTCCAAGTGGCTTGAAAACTGTCGTCAACATGGTAATGTTGTCCCATGGAAACTTTTCACGTGTTCCAACTGTTGTGACACCCGAGAATGTGAATCGTGTTCGAGTATACATCGAAGGATGTCCATAACTTTCCTTGCTGTTAATTTAAAAGGTGGCTTTAGACGGAGGGTTTCTTCCCCAGGGTGACGCCCCCACCCTACCCCTCTCACCCGCTCAAGCTTCCCCACTTGCATTTAGACGGAGGGTGAGATGCGGCCACAGGTGACGAAATTGGTATGTTCGTACAAATTTGATTCGATCTGCTCCAAATGTCACTCTGTTGTATATTTGGCATGACGGTATCCTAAAGCGCTGAATTTTGGTCCGTTTAAAAATTATTTTACATCATTTAAAAAATTATGCCCTAACAAGGAATATTAGTTACAAAACATTTCATGTTATTGCGGGGTAAATCAAACGGAATTAGTTCGATAATATCAGCAAATCTACAAGATCTCCTTACAAAAATGTATTTTGATTTCACCGGAGTGAGAATTATCATGGACAACTTCATAAGAAGGGATCTGTTGATTTAGACTGACAATTACAAAATAAATGTAGGCAACCTCTCAAACTATGTCATTATAAATGAGATTTATTTTGGTGCAGCTGCAGAAAGCATTCTCCTGAGAAATGTCAACACAATATGTCCCAAAAACAACAAGAGTTTGGATTGAAAGGTCTTAGTAAATGTAATTCAATAAAACTATATTCAATGCATTTCTCCAATTTCGTGAAAAAAGAGCAGCATGAAAAGATAAATATGAAGTGGCGGGAACTGTTTGTTCGAGATGCTCCTTTCAAGACAGAAACAGTGTCTGAAAAATTCTGGTGCGCAGTATTGTTTCCCGCTGCTTCCCGAGTTCGTGATGCAGCTTTTGTCAATACCGCATCATTTTGCTGCAGCTGCAGAATTTTTTTGGCCTTAACTACATAAAAACAAAAAATAAGATTTCGTTAAAAAGAACAAACACTAAATGCATGAATGCGATCAAATTCGAGTACATAGATTGCACAAATTGGAAGCCACCACGGTAGCTTAGTCAGCAATTAAATAAAAAATATTGGTAGAAGAAGGAAGAAGAGGAGGAGGAAGCTTTATTCTTACTGGAAAAGTAGGTAAAAACTTTAAATTTTACGTTTTCTTGCTAGTTAAATAGATTTGGTACGCTTTAACAATTTTTGGTACGTTTTCATGGAGGTTTTGGCACGATCAGAAAAAATTCGGCAGCCCTTTCAGATCATCACTGTGATTGAGTGAAAATATCGAAATGTAATTCAAGGTACGTGCAGAAAAGAGGACGCTATTTTTAACCTGGAAACAGAGGCCGGCATAAGAAGATAAACGTATTTGTGAAGATTTCTAAAATTACTTCTTAAACGAAGGCCAAGTGCCTTGGCAGAAACGAATGTGTCAATTAGATTAATAAGGAATGAAGGCGAATCAATAAAACTTCGCGCAGATATAGCTTCTTATATATGACCATAATGCCCAAACTAAGGAATAATACAATAAAGCTTGCACAGTAGTTGCATATAGATACAAAAATAAATGAAATATGCACGATTGTCTGATTACAGGAATTAGAAATAAGTAACACAAATTATATCCGTCTAAGTCATATCACGAGCCATCTTGTGTTAATAATTGCACAACAGCGAACAATTTGTATAACGATTGTTACAGGTACGTACTTTTGAATTAAATCGAAAATCATTTCAGCAACAGATCATTACAGCGATAGTACTTAATGAAGAAATTATATTTTCAGGCGCAATAAATGCAATTAGACTGACGCCTTGTCTGCAATAAATCTATCAATATTAAAATTTTAGCCCTCGGCTACTTTTCTATATCAGGGGAAAATTCTTGGGTTGGGAAAAGGCATGAGAACATGACGGCAGAGCAACTGAGAGATACATCTTAATCTCAAGGCTGCCATTAGTACACTGACAAGTCCGTCGCCCATCAGATTTCCCAATAGAACGGGAGCAGCGACGACACGCATGGGGAACGGGTGGGAGGCATTAGATCGGGGGTTTAGGGGTTTTTTAGAGAGGCGGGGAGGGAGAGAGGGCGTTGCCCCGGGGAAAGCACCCTCCGTAAAGGGGTTTTCACACGATCAGTTTCTCTGTCAGTCACACTCACACTCACGGACTGTGGTCAAAACACTCGCGTTCACACGTACGTTCTCGTGACTGAAGTGGCGCGCCGCTGGCATGCTCGGCGGTATTTAACAATGTATTGTCGGGATAGGTTCGGTTCGCCGTGTACAAAGCAAGCTTATTCATTGGCTTTGAGTCAAAAGGGGAATAAGCTCCGCAAATAGATATTGGGTTAATGAATGGCTAGCTAAACATTCACAAAATGGGAGTGAGAACCAGATTTGCAGGGAGTGAAGGCTAAATGACCAGATTTCGTTCACTAAATATTTGCGCATTTCTTTTCATTGTCGCAGCATTTGTAATATTTGGTTACACTAAATCTAACAAATACTACTACTACTACAAATGTAGTAATTTACTTTATAATAATTTTAAGTCCAGGTAATATTTTCCGCCCGTTCTTTACAGTTTGCATGTACGGGCGTGTAATAGTACAACTTGCAAATTGAATTTTTTTTTTGGAGAACTATATTCGTTCATTTTCTAGCAACACAGTGGCTAGGATATGGAAATAACAAGTGAAATCTCGCGCACATTTGTTAGAACTGTATGACAGAATGCACGCGTGAATCTGAAATTCGCAGGTAAATATTATAAAATTTAATGAGCCTCCCAAATTACTGCTCGGTAATATCTAATAATCTATGTGAATATGACAGCAGTACGGGTAATCTATTAAACGTTTAGGTTTATTTCACAAAACATCTGCATGCTGAAATTAAATGTTGAGGAGAATTCATGAAAAAGTTTTTTATTTTATTTTGAAAATGCCGGATAAATTGTTGAAATTGCACTTACGGCTAAATACTTAATTTTTTCATTCCAATAAACAAAAGTAAAGTACCTCTGCTGTATTTCTTCAGTGAATATTAAATAAGATTGGTTTTCCTTTGAAAATGGCGCTGACACGATAACAGGAAGAATGCATTATGAGATGCATGTAAAATAATAAACTACTGTTTCCCGCATCATTATGAATACTGAAAAAGTGCGCATCTTTGAATAGGTGCTACCCCATGCAAAATAAAAGATTTCTTGGATGCAGATGCTCTAAATTATTTCCTAAACTGGGTTCGAAGCGTATTAATTTTTTTATTCAAGCAATTTTCACGTAAACTAATACTGTGTTGCTTTATTGCTTCAATAACATATTTGAGCGACTTGCTTCTAGCATCTCTACTCTTGTATTCATTGCTTTGCACTTTCCACAAAGCAGGCTGCTCATGAAAATACCTAATTTATTATTGAGACCAGGCGGAGATAATTTGATACGCAGGAGCAGCGACAGACATCCTCACTAACCACCGGGAGGCAGGGCTCCCACTCTAAATTTTCAGATAAACCTAGATTGAACATGGAAAAAACCCAGATTCGGTCAAAAAAACCTAGAAGTGTTATTTTAATAAAAAAAAAGTGAAAAGGTAGTATACATGAGTGAAAACAATGATGTAAATGCTGATTTTAATCCTGTTCCTCCTCTTAATTCTCTTCTGCTGCGCAAATATCGACATTAAGACGATTTTTCTGTTGTACATGGCGCATTTCATAATGCTGGTGATATACTCCGTTGATGACATCTCTTACCAATTTCGATTTAGGTTTCCAACCGTGACAGGTTTTCCACTCTTTCCATTAACCATTCTTCTCTGAAAAATTACGTGTGCCACTTTTTAGACATCGATTTCGGAGGGCTAGCCAATTTGAATACTAGTGTACTGTTTCTCGCCCTTAAAAACGTGTAACGAAAGAGTACCTTACGACTGCAAGCCCGACCAAGCCGGGCGATTTTCCCCGTTGGGTATAAGGGAAAGCTCAAGCACAATACCTCACTCAACCCAGGTGTCGGAAATGGGTACTGGCTTCACGGGGGAACCGTCATGGTGTCCTACATATAGTGTTAGTTATAAGGCATTTGAAAAACCAATGCTCAAGATCATATGTATCAGGCTTGATTGGAAATAAAGCATCCTTAAATGCCGATGTTTGTTTTAGTGCAGCTGAAATATGAAAATTAAGAATGTATAATAAAATTTTAGACATTCCCTTCACGAGAATGCACAACCAGTTCTACGATCAAAATGCACATCACCTCACTGCAACAAGCCAAGCAAATCGAAGCAACACAACTTACACAAGCTCACCATGAACTGCTCCATCCCCGGCTTGGTCGGGCTTGCAGTCGTAAGATACTCTTTCGTTACGCGTTTTTAAGGGCGAGAAACAGATCAAATACCTTCTGCTCCGTGTGTTACGCGTAGTTTTGTATCTAATATGCATTTTCACATGGTTTAGACCCAGAAATTCTCAACTTCAGTATTCAATTTACTCGAGGAAATGATGAATTTACTTTCTGACTTCAAAAAACCCAGATTTAGCGATATTTCAAAAATTAAACCTAGAAACCCAGGCGGGATCGAAAAAACCAAGATCTGGGTGGAAAAACCCATGAGTGGGAGCCCTGCCGGGAGGGCAGACACTGACACACAAACAGGCGCAATGCGACAGTCAAGCCAAGCCGTCAATGAGTGCAGAACAGAGAGCGAAGAGAGCACGCATGCCTAAATATGGTGTTGCGGAGCCGTGAGTGTGAGTGTGACTGACGGAAAAACTGATCGTGTGAAAGCCCCTTAAACCCAGCTTAACCTCATGGTCAGCCATCGAAACACCCTCCAGAGGTTACGTGGAGAGGCGGTTACTGATGTTCTTTCTCCCTCTCTCTAACATGTGCAATGTATCGTACAGAATAGTAATTTACGCTGGGCACCTTTTCTCTCCCACATTTACTTAATAATGTAGTCTTCAATTAACAAGTTCTTCAAATTTCGTTCATCTGACCCTGCGGACTGAATAGCAGTTAACCGGATTCAAACAAGATTAGATCTTGCTACAACGAGTTACTTTATCATTCACTCGTAAGATCTACGAGCTTGTACTTGCGCTGAAAAACTGATGATTTATACAAAAAGGTAATTTTACGAACTGTGAGGTTAGCGAGAACGGAAAGCAAGTATAAAACCTTGAAAACGTGCTCGTGTACGATGAAAAGCACAATGTGCTTTTTTTCGTATTTTTTGGTTTGCAGGTCAAAATCTTCCTGTGAAACTTGACTTCGAGCAGCACTGACAGAATCCGATTTTGCTGATTATTGAAAGAGGTAATAATGCAATGAAGATTATGCTTTTATAATACAAAAAGTTTCATAGTTCAGCTCTGTTCTATTGATAAATAAAATATCACTTGAATATCTTGAAAGGATGAATAAATGAGCAAAGAAAATCGCGTTAATTGAAATCATATTTCTTTAGAAAACATTTCAAAAAAATAGGAGAACGTTTCGACCAAATTCTAGCCATTTTCAACTATCTGAAAAAATACAAAAACACCGAGTCATAACAAGTTCAAAATGCAATCACCAGTGGAATATAAGAAATTAAAAAATAAATAAAAGGGAGAAAGACTGAGACTACACTAATTGCAGAGGGAAGGCAGATTGCGTATTGTTCTAGGTAGGTTTATCTTTTAAAATAAACAATGATTCTAAAATGCGAAGGTTAATTGTACCGGATGTAGAAGAAATTTTTTTTAAATCGTCTAGCCGAACAGGAAGGTCACAACTCTCTACATGAGAGCGAATAGCAGATTGGGGAGGCGAAGAGAGTAATGGTTTGGTTCGAAAACTCCTTCCAGCATGCTCAGCCACACGAATATCCAGGGCTCGAATGGTCGAACCCACGTATTCAGACGCACACCGTGCGCAACAATATCTATAAATGACAGATGAGAGCATACCTTTAGGTAGTTTGTCCTTGTAATTGAAATGAGATCCTATTTTATATGTATTAACCGATACTATTTTGAAGTCGACATGTAAAAAGTATTTAGACAGTAACAAGTGAAGATCTTTTTTGAGCTTTTCGGACTGCTTGCCAAAGAACGGAAATAAAAAATAAAATTGTTTCTTGCGAACAGTAGGTAATGGAATGAGGGAATAAAACTGATGATTTAAAAAATTCTTGACACATGAAGTTACCAGTCCTGATGGGAAACCATTTTGACTAAAAAACAACTTCAAAAACTCAAATTCGCTATGAATGATATGAAATGAAGAGCAGACACTGTAGGCCCTAGAGAGTAATGTTTTGACACTGTTAATTTTAAATATAAATGGGCAGAAACTAAAGAAACTTATTCCTAGGCCATTAAATGTTTGCTTGCGAAAAACAGAACTTTGAAAACTGCCATCTTTACGGGTAATTTTGCTATCAAAAAATGAGAGAGAATTGTGCTTCTCCGTTTCCATAGTAAACGTAATATTAGGGTGTTGAGAATTCAGATACGCCAAAAATAAATTACAATGCATGGGACTATTGAACAGTAAGAATGTATCGTCTGTGTATCGTCTGTAAAATACCGGCTTAAAATTCACAGGGCAAGAATCAAGCCATCGTTGTTCGTGATAGCACATAAAAACATTAGCTAAAGTGGGCCCCAGCGGCTGACCCATACCCAACCCATCAAGTTGTTGATAAAATTTGTCACCGAACATAAAAAATGAATTAAGAACAGAGAGCTGAAGTAAGGTTTTGAACAGAGGCTTGGTGAGGCCAATGCCTAAGTCAACACTAGCAAATAAATAATTATGGCAAATTTCAATTGTTTCATGCAACGGGATATTAGTGAACAGGCTCTCGACATCAAAGGAAACCATAAATAGTTCATTGGCATTATTAAAGGAAGTCACTTCCTCAACAAAAGATTTTGATTTAGGCACAGTATACATGCTACACGTGAATGGTGACAAAATAGGGACTAAAAATTTAGCAAGATTGAAGCTGGGAGTTTTGTAAGCTGCGAATATAGGACGGAATGGATAATCAACGTTAAAATTAGGTTTATGAATTTTTGGCAAGCCGTATAAAATGCCTGGACCGGATCCTGAGACAAACAGAGTTTTGTGCAATTCATCAGTAATTATAGCCGATTTCTTGAGTTTTCGATGGAAATTGTTAATTTTATCTTCGACTCGAAGAGTGAAGCTTAGAATTGGTTCCGTTATGACCTTGAACTTTGTATTATCAGAGATCAGTTGAGCATACTAAGTAAATACTTTTCTCTGTCTACCAGCACCACACCTCTTCCCTTGTCTGGCCGAGAGATAATAATGCTCTTATCAGCTGATAGTTTCTTTAAATGATTTATGTCAGTTTTGCTGAAGATACTCGAAAATATTTTGTGCGGTTTAAAAGAGTAATAGTACCGATACGCAAGGATCTTTAGCTCGGATCTCATTTTAAGGAACTGGTCACGATTAATAGATTGAAGATTGAAGGAAAGTTTCTCTCATTTAAGCTGTTCAAAAGTCCCATGCATTGTAATTTATTTTTGGCGTATCTGAATTCTCAACACCCCAATATTACGTTTACTATGGAAACGGAGAAGCACAATTCTCTCTAATTTTTGGATAGCAAAATTACCAGTGAAGATGGCAGTTTTCAAAGTTCTGTTTTCGCAAGCAAACATTTACTGGCCTAGGAATAAGTTTCTTTAGTTTCTGCCCATTTATATGTAAAATTAACAGTGTCAAAACATTACTCCCTAGGGCCTACAGTGTCTGCTCTTCATTTCATATCATTCATCGCGAATTTGAGTTTTTGAAGATGTTTTTTGGTCAAAATCGTTTCCCTTCAGGACTGGTAACTTCATGTGTCAAGAATTTTTTAAATCATATATTTTATTCCCGCATTCCATTACCTACTGTTCGCAAGAAACATCTTTATTTTTCATTTCCGTTCTTTGGCAAGCAGTCCGAAAAGCTCAAAAAAGATCTTCACTTGTTACTGTCTAAATACTTTTTACATGTCGACTTTAAAATAGTATTGGTTAATGCATATAAAATAGGATCTCATTTCAATTACAAGGACAAACTACCTAAAGGCATGCTCTCCTCCGTCATTTATAGATATTGTTGCGCACGGTGTGCGTCTGAATACGTAGGTTCGACCATTCGAGCCCTGGATATTCGTGTGGCTGAGCATGCTGGAAGGAGTTTTCGAACCAAACAATTACTCTCTTCCCCTCCCCAATCTGCGGTTCGCTCTCATGCAGAGAGTTGTGACCTTCCAGTTCGGCTAGACGATTTTAAAATAATTTCTTCCACATCCGGTACAATTAACCTTCGCATTTTAGAATTCCTTTTAATTTTAAAAGATAAACCTACCCTGAACAATACGCAATCTGCCTTCCCTATGCAATTAGTGTAGTCTCAGTTTTTCTCTCTTATTTATTTTTTAATGTCAAATATTCCACTGATGATTGCATTTTGAAGTTGTTATGACTCGGTGTTTTTGAATTTTTTCAGATAGTTGAAAATGACTAAAATTTGGTCGAAACGTTCTCTTTTTTATTGAAATGTTGTTTGAAGAAATATGATTTAAATGAAAGCGATTTTCTTTGCTCTTTTATTTATCGTTAGACTTTGCAAAAAGAAATACTTTGACTTACATCCATGTCTTGTAAGGAGCAATGGAAATATCCAGCATTCTTTCACTCAGTACTATTTCGTTCTGCTAANCCACTTCGGTCCACCCACGTGTAACTGTTAATATTGAATGATTTCCTTAGGTAAACTAAACCCTACCATACAGCTGTTCCGATTTTTCGGTAATTTGCAAATCTGGCGCCACCGCGTAACCTAACTTTCGTTACTTTGCCTAGAGTTCGTGAAAGAAACGTCGATACTTCCCTTAATGCGCTCAAAGATTTTTTATGATTTTGTTCCGAATAACCGATAAAAGAACACATTAAAGATATTTTACATGAATATCATTTTGCTCGCTTATGCATAATTTTCGACATGTAACGTTCAGGTAGGAATAACATTATTTAGTCTGCTGCGTATTCGCTGCATTCTTGGAATACGCCAACTTCTATGGCGGGGAAAACATCAGCCCCGATATGGTTTTAAGTTAAGTTAAGTTAAGTCATTTCAGGTTTATTTAGATTAGTTTAGGTTAGTTTACTTAATTAAACTAACGTTACCTAACATAATCTCTCCTATCGTTACGTCAATACCGTATTATAGCATATTTACGTGTCCGTTTCTTCACTTTTATATACGATGTTCTTATTACATCAAAGTTGAATAACTCGAAAATTACGCATTAGCAAGTAAAATGTCATTGATGTAAAGCGTTCTTGAGTGTGTTATTTTAGTGATTCTAGGAAACCAAATATCGAAATACCGTGAGCGCATTTAAAGTAAATATCGACAGAAAGAAATGCGTCCCAAACTAAATGTAACCAACCAATCCTGATCAAACCTCAGGGTCAGTCATAGCAAATGTCTGTCTGCCTCCATGAGTTTGAATTGACTTTGTGTGGTTTATTGTTTATCATGTAATTTCAGGGCCTCAGGTCTTTTAGGGTTAAAAAAACAATTATGCATGATAGTAAATTGTTAATTTTTTAGATTGAAGATTTTTTCGAAGCTCAAATGATCGTATGCTAGGTATATGTACACACAGGGATTTTCGATAAAATGATCTATGAATATATATGCATTTGCGAATATTTTTTTCTGATTTTGCTGCCTATAGTATATGGTGTGTACAAATGCAGAGAATCTTTTGATCTTCAAACTTAGTTCATTCCAAGATGAACTCAGATTATACACGTATATGATTCGAGAAATATTTTGCGGTAGTAAAATGTTTTGATATTTTGATTCTATGAGTTGAGCAAGCTTTACTCTCACGAACTAACCATAGCAGAAATACAGATTTTGAGAAACGGTGAAAAGAGAGGTCACTTTTTATGCTGGAAGCGCACTTATAGCTCTGCACCGTTGTAGCGTGATATTATAACAATGTAACTCTTCGCTCCAATATCCTGTTGAAGAGTCAAAATATCACCTCATTACTTATATTTCACCGAGTATCTACGTATTTTATCAAGTATCAGATGTTCTTTTATGCGTGCTTCTTCGCTGTTGAGAAAACAATAGCAGTTACAGTTACCGAAAATTATTTCTTTACTCAAACTTACTTGAATTGTGAAAAATATCCAAGCTTTATCCGCATAATGCGCTGTTATGTTTCAGACAACTAATTTCGTATTTCACACCTGATAAATGCATCCCTACAAGGAAGAAGTACGGCTAGCCAACAACTTCCAAAAACTCCGTCATCTCGCATGAGATGTGTTCTCGTACACAAATCCAGCATTTGTGTAATTCGATCCGCTCACAATCTATCTCGGAAAACCGTTACATCACAGAAGACATCATTAACCCACATCATTTTAACTTCACTCACGCCTTCTTCCCGTCTTCATAACTACTTAATTACTTCGCTAAGGGAGCTCCCAGTCATGAAAGTTCCGAGCTACCCATTTTCTTTGTAAATTGAACCACGTAGGATCTTAATTCATTTTATGTATGTAGATTAGAAATAGGATTCATTTTCTTTGTGATTTATCAAGATTGTTGCTTTTCCACCAATTAACCGTAAAAAATTAACTTCACGCGTTTGTTCGAGAGCGTAACGAACCCGCCTTAAAGGGTAAGAGAGGGTCGAGTATCCAAACTACGAGGAGACTCCTACAGGAGACAATGGAGAGATATTGTCTCGCGAGATCACAAATTCTGGTTGTTTCCTTTTTTGATTCATTGCCTTTGGCGATGAACCCGCTTTATTGCAAAGAGGCTTTTAATAGTGAAAACATTTGTAAATCACACCAATATTTTAGGAGATCTATCTTGCTTCAATCCTTTTAAATTCAATTCAAAATTGATTAAACCCGATTGCACACTTTATCAACATCTACGACTGGATTCTTAAGAGACGTCTACATTATTACTATCATGTCTAATCAGTTTCTCTCTCAAAGGCTTTGTGATAAATATAGTTATCAGCGTTCAATGGTAAAATAAGTGATGTTTTATGATTTTAATACCCTTAGTAATTTTGGAAAAATGAGAGTGTTGATAGGAAAAGATGAGACAAAATCTATACAAGAGATGGCATTGAAAATCCGGTTATACTGATGCCCTCGACGCACGTTTACCGATGATAATTAATTGAGTGTGATAATCCAAGAGAACCGTTTAATTATACTATTTAATAAATGAATTACATAATTGTGCCAATACTTAAAGGCTAGTGGCAGCAGAAACCAATGATCCCATTGAAATGATTCCTAAAAATAACATAATTTCGGTCGGAAAAATCCACCCAAAAAAAATTTAATTAATCCACTTGAAAATCAGTTGAAAATCGGTGCACTGTTTCCAATAGATGGTGAAGCGAAAGCCGAACCTGAAATAAATCACAACAATGCATCATTTATTGCGCGAAGAAAACTATCCCTGCCTGCATCTTGAACCACCCTTGGTGAATGCTAAACCGTTGACACCTCTGTAATAATGCATGCTGAAGGTAATATTAACAATTGAGATGAGGTTTTCAATTGCCCACTTCTTACATAAAGAACGATATGCTAATCGCACCACACCTAACGCCAATTCCTTCACAAAAAAGGCAGGACTCAACTCTTTCAGTTCCCGACTCGGTACTAGTTAGTGCTAGTTGATACTAAACGCAGGCAAAGTATGCCTGCCGAGTGCAAAAATGAGGTGGAATTCTTAAAAAGCTGGGCTCATGTTTCATTCCATTTATTGGTAAAAAGTTTTGCAGCAAATAGATGAAAGTCCATTGTTCAGAACAATAATTCAACGAATGAGGGAGAAAAAGGAATTGTGCTTGTCAAGAATAACGTTTGTAAACCTAGATACAACCATTGCTGCCTATATGGTCAGTACATGATCCAACATGTCCCTTGAACAACGTGGAGCGTAAATTTTTATTTGTTTATACGACCATCTATGGGTTCAATTTTTTGACTATGGAATAGACCATGAACAATAATGAAAGAATTGATATCATTCAGTGTCAATTAATTCAGCGGATCTAAAAACTCAAGTCTTCTCTTGCGTATTTATCTACCATCATTCCTTGTCTATAAATAGCCCGAATTACTCTCGTATGTAAAAATGGCGGTAAAACATGTCAATGAGTATAGATTTTTATTTGTCTTACAATGTTTCATGACATAATTGAAGAATAAATACACGTGAGTTTCCTGTCGCTCTGAAAAATATTTGTCTTCATAAAAAACAATGCGTTTTCAGGTGAAAAGACAGAAAATAGGCAACGCAGCCCACCTTAATTAATTCATCTGTCACTGCTTCACTTCAATATCGATCGAGGATTTTAATTCTGCGGGGGTCAGCGTCTGCAAAGCATTTGACGTGTTCGTAGCTCACTTTTATTGAAGCTTCATTGCTACGCCGGATGAGGAGCACGTCATAAACGGAATAAATCACACTGGCATTTCGCAAGCATTATTTATAATTATTTTTCTCAAGTGGAATTGCATTAATGATAGCATGAATCTCCACGAGGGTTGACATTGGGATCTTTACTGTATTTTTTTCATCAATGATGAAAATACTTTTCCCCGTTTTTCAAACCCGAATCTTTTGGGGAAGTATTTTTTTTCCTATGGAAACTATAACACGATTGTGAACAGAAAAAATTATAACTTAAAGAAAGCCGCAAGAAAATTCGAAGGAAGTGAAATATTTATCAATACCTATAACGTTACGGATACCTTAAAATCCTCTAAATGGAGTAGGCCTCTTATGCGTATCAAGAGCTGCAGTGGCTGAATTGGAGAAGCAAAGGCACACTAACTCTTATAAACCTCTTTCAAAAAACATACTCGTAAGTTTTGCACAGTATTCCCAGTGAATTAAATTTATATTCAAAGGAATTCTCACATGAGTTATAAATGTCTCAATTAGAGAACAATAATATTCTATAGGGCTATAGCTCATCCATCTCAGTAGCCTAAAGTAGAGGCATAGGATGTGAATCGCAAAAATGTACGAAAGTTCTTTTTTACACAAAAACAAGCACTAGAGCACGAAAAAGTTTTAAGTACAAAGAACCATTCAAGTATTAAGGAAAACTGAATCGTTCTAAACTTAATGAATTTCCCCATGCAATTTCATGAGTTGGATTGATGGAGGGAATAAACAATTACAGCAAACAAACAGGAAGTGTGTTCAGAAGAGTTACAGAGGAAAGCTCTACCACTCAGTTGAAAATCGGTGCACTGTTTCCAATAGTTGGTTCTCTGTTGTTCGGCGCAGAAAGCATGTCTACCATGACAGAAAGCCGCCCCAGGGGAGATTTAGAGCAGCGCATTGCGTCAATAGTTCTCTTTGCAGCGAAGATCGATTGCAGCTGCTTGATATTTAGTGCCACGGAAACTTTTGGCTCGCTACAGAAGTGCAAACTACTAGAAGGTATTTTAGGTCAATTGTATTTTAGGTGCAGCCTCCCACAGCGTTTCGTGTCCAATTAGAGTAGTTAACTGACGGCGTAACTACCTGTACATTCACACGCGCTGCCACGATTCTAAATTACTACTGTAAAAGTGGACGGAAGGGTTGGAACGCTATATTATTATTACTACACCGAACTGCTGTAGTTTTGTGCGTATTCACAAGAAGGAAAGAGAGGACTTATAGAATCAACGAGCAACAGATCAGGACTTTTCTCGCGAGAAGGAATGAACAAACATTTTACGAAAACTTGATAAGATTAAAACTGGCGACAGCGTAGCAATCGTTCTGCAGCTCACACCCTGCGACCAAGGAATCGATCCAATTCAACAGGCTATCGGAGAAACTCACACCGCGTCTGATCAGGTGACCAGATCTAAGTGCGCCTCCACGGAACACTCGTTCAAACTCGAGATGCACCTTCACAGCTCAGAATGGATATGCCCCACAGCACTCAACGGTACGGTCACAAGAATCAAGAACCCTTTCTAAGCCAGGAGCTCTTTAATTATCCAATCCGATTCTAGGATATACTATTCAATTAACGCACGAGCAAAAAATATGAACTTAATAGAAGTCAATGAAACGAACTCATTATTAAAGCCACCAGGAAGGAAAACAGAATAAATGGGTCCTTTTAAGGTATCGGTCAACAACGCGCAAAGCATTTTTTTTAAATGCAAGAAATGCGAGTCGTCGCAACTGCTCTGTAGCACAATATTATAGCTTTAGATTGAAATTTAATTAAATCCAAATGAAATGCATTTCAAAGCGTCTCTCGGAAAGAGGACCAGTTCTGATATGTTGGTAGACCGTAGGCAGGCAAGAGAGGTGGCGGTTCCAAATTTTATGCAGTAGCTAAGTTGCAACCCCAGCATAAAAAAGCAGAGGTACAAAAAATTGAGCTACTACAGTGAAACATTCATCCACAGCAAAGAGCAGTTATCACGATGACACTCTTTTATCCCTTGTGTAGGAATTTCATTAATTTACAAATAGGCTAAATCTGGTCCTTCATTATAAATGAGACAAATGTATCCCAATTTTAAAAGTATCAAAGTTGAAAAAAAAAACTCAGTCAACCTTTTAATAGCATCTAATAGTATCACATATAACTCTAAAACATATTAAAAAGTTCCTTATTTAAGCATGAAAAAATCTGCAGGAATTCATGATCGGTCCCATTGCTCTCTTTTCCTCGACTATTTGAATTCTAAACACCCAAATATTACCTTTACTCTAGAAACTGAACAGAACGGCAGCATTTCTTTTCTTGATTCTTTAATTACAAAAGAGAGTAATCATTTTTGTAGTTCAGTTTTTCGCAAATGCAGTTTCACCGGGCTTGATACCAGTATTTTTAGTTTTTGCACCTTTCGATTTAACATGAACAGTATTAAAAAGCTATTGTCAAGGGCCTTTGCAGTTAGTTCTAACTTTAGCAATCTTCATAAGGAGTTTACTATTCTAAAAAGGTTTCTCCATTCCAAGGGTTTTCCAGTGCAACTTTTTGAAACTACTCTGAGGAATTTATTCAATCGACTGTACTAACAAACTCCTACTGTTGCTACAGTAGAAAAGAAAGATTTGTTTTGTATCCTCCCTTTTTTCGGACAGCAATCGGAAAAAATGAAGAAAGAATTGTATGTACTTTTCTCCAAATATTTCACTCATGTTAAGTTTCATTTTGTGCTTCTTAATAAATATAGAATTGGTTCCTTCTTCAACTACAAAGATAAACTTCCGAAAGGTATGCTCCCTTCTGTAATTTATCAACACAGTTGCGCACAGTGTGCGTCAGAGTATGTGGGTTCTACCACTAGAGCCTTGCATTTCGCGTTGCAGAGCATGCCGGCAGAAGCTATCGTCCTAACCGTCCTCTTGCTGTTCCTTCTGACTCAGCCATACGTATCCATGCTGAAAAATGTAATCTCCCAATAAAATTAGAGGATTTTAACATTTTAGCCGCTGCTTCAAACCCCGTTGATCTACGCATTATAGAATCTCTTTATAATTTACAACGAAAGCCTTTTTTAAATGACTCCCAATCCGCTTTCCATTGCAAATAGTTTAGAGTTTTGATTTGGTTTTATTTAGTTTTTCTCATACTTTTATTTTTTTTTAAATTTTCAATGTGTGTATATATTTTTTTTCCCCAGAGCACTTTTGTTGAGAATGACTCATTGAGTCGAAACGTTCAATTTTAACAGTAAAGTTTTCAGGAAAAAATCTGCTACGAAAGGGTTATAGAAATAAACAAGCACAGCAATCATTGACGGCGAACTTTACGGTCTCTTGCCAATGCTGTCAGTGCGCCCAACGAAACACTGATTGTGGATTATTTCATTCTGTCTTGAACTGACTGGACCCGAATAAGAAGTCTAGTCCCATGAAACCCGTTTTTTGGTGTCTTAAAAGTAAATTTTTCGCAACAGCACGTCCTATATAAATAACATATAAACATGTTTCTTCTTCGTAATGTTAACATTGAATGTACCCCAACAGATAAGCAAATATACCTCCAGGGGTACACGTACCCCAGGCTGGGAACCTCTGATCTAGACCTTGTTTTCACTACCCCGGACCTCAAACAAAATGGCGTCGAGGTGGAGGAAAAATAATGAGAGCCTCATTCGAAATATTTTCTGCTTGCAGCCATGGCTATAAAGCTAAACGAAAATGCTTTGATAACTACACACAGGTAAACTTTGAATTATTCTTGAAAGAAGAGCTCGAAGGCGAGGAACAAAAACGGTCAAAATTGCAACTCTTCACTGGAGGGAAAATTCTCTACACGCCAGAGCATCATGTCCCAGCGAAGTGACTGAAACAGACTTCTAATTCTCTCTGACATACGCACAAGAAAAGACTTTTTTTTTACTAAGTTGCAATCATGTACCGTGGTGGCAAACAAGTTAACAGTCATTGCATAAAATCCCAATAGAATGTTGATATTTAATTATACTAGGGCTTACCCTCTATAGATATTTTGTTACTTCACCTTTCTTCCGAAATGATATTGTTGCTGACTTTTTTCACTAATTCAAAGACATTTAGACTTGTTTCAACTGAAAGTGACAAATTAGATGGATGCTTGCTGTTTTTAGAGGGAGCTAGTCGAGTAAAATGAAATTCGATTTTTAATCTTTAATCCCAAGCTCTAAATTACATTCAGGTCTGGGCTGATACAAGGTTATTCTGGAACATTAATTTTATTACATTAGAGCCAAAAACTAACTACATTGCCTCGGTGTCATGGTGCACAACCCTTCACAAATGTCGATTTCCAATGCAGAATCACTGACGCGGGAATTTTGTTCTTTTCAAAGCTAATTGAATTGTAGCATTCATCGTAATGCTGTGAGGTAGAAACTATAGGCTGAAGGATCAAAAAACTAAACAACTCCAAACTATGACGCTTGGATGATGTTTCGTATTCTTGACAGTACTTTGGGTCCCTCGATTGGAGCCAGTTGGGGGCCAGATATTTTCGGCAGCTCTGAATGACAAAAAATGTTTACACTAAAGATAACTTTAGGCTAATCATTTGCAATTCAATTTAGGTATTTCTTACAAANTACAAAACTGAATTCGTTTCTGGTTTCTGCCGCATTTACTTAATTAGCAAAAATATCACAGCCGTATGCTGAGGTGGTAAGCCAAATTTTTTCTGCAGTCGATGTCGAATGGTGTGGTCAAATTCGTCTTGAAAGACATCGTGAAGATCAAATTTTATTTTTGACTGATATTGTAGATTTTATAAAAACCGCATGCTTTAGTAATTTTTCAGTCCGCAAGTTCGTCTCTTTAGACCTCCCCGAATAAGGTTCATTATATGGAGTTTAACCACCGTCACTCTCATGACGAGAAATTAAAAAATAATTGATTATTAATTATTTTGCTGTTTACTATTTATAGTTTTTCAACTTCCTTAGAGTAACTATAGCATCAATTTTGTTACTAAATAGATGTTTTTAACCTCGTCATTAATATTTTAAGGTTAGAGAATTTTTTTTATCCAGAGTTGAAAGTTGAAAGTTCTAAAATTGGCAACTCGGCCACTCACAACGGAGGCAGTACCTTGAGGCTTATTTCACCCAATTCCTTGCGGGTAGCTGAAAACAACTCAAGTTAGCAAATGTTGGTAGTAAGGTATGTTAGAATTGCTTTCACAGCGAACTAAAAATTGACAAAATGTATGCCATTTTCTGAGGTCATCGTAAACTTCTTGCCATCACTTTAGAAAACTTGAAATGTATTAAGCTGAAGCCCATCGAAGACTTGATTTGTTCCAAACAGAATCATTTCATATGAAGCACGCTCGTGGCCACATGGCAGTCAAACACATTATCATGCAGACATATAGAACGCGAGAAAGATATCTCAATTGCAGTACCAGCCAAATAAGCGCAATAAAACTTCTACAAATACATTAATACAAGATAACTCAGAAGAGTTACCACTGGACAATTGATCGTCATGCGGGTCGAGCTCAAACTCTTAAAACAAGTAAAGCCCTAATTCTATGTACATTTTTCAAGTGAGTGTTGACAAATGAAGACACAACTGAAATATTACCCTGTCATGCCTTGGAAATATATTTGCCTGTAACAAATGATATTATCTCTAGGAAAATGTCAAAAAGAGCTCATCCTCTAGTAGTACTAATAGGGCGATTCTTAGGGAATCTTATTCTCAAAATAAAAAGAAGAACCAACGTTATAGAGAACATTTATTATAGAAAACGTTTTGGAATAAAAATTATTCCATCACCAGTGCTAGAAGAAATGAAAAGTAATTACCAGTCATGAATAAGACGAATGAAGTCTGAATAGAAATATCAAGCAAAAACGCAAAAAAAAGTCAATCCTTATCTAACGAATAAAGTATCACACATAAGCGCAAAGGCAATATACACAGTACATACAAGCGTACACAACCAAACACACACAACACTCACACACCTATATATATATATATATATATATATATATATATATATATATATATATATATATATATATATATATCAATAAAATCGAAGAAAATTAAAATAAAATTTATCATTTTCACTAAGAAAACGTTTCGGAGTCCAGCTCCATCATCAGTTCAAACAAAAAAAGGGAATTACGTCTGAAATAAGAGATCAAAGTACAATGAATTGTAGGTACTAAAAATGTATCATGAAAGCAAAAATACAGAGTATGACACGAACAAAAACAAAGAATAAAATACAGAAGCACAACAAAGAAAATACAAGTAACACATAAGCATGAAATGAGATTAGGCTGGTATTGAACGAGGGATCTACCTATTCAATATTTGCAATGGGTACGAACTGTCCATATTGTTCAAATCCGGGTTTCGCTTGAAGATATGGAAGGACTCTAAAATTCTGAGGTCATAAGGGGTTGAAGCTGAGTCTCAAATTTCGAATAATTTCAAAATTAAATATATCCAAACTCTAATTAACAGGGGTTACAAAGTGTGTTCAACTTTCAAAGACATGCATTGTGAATTTGAATTCTTACGATCATATTTTACAGTTAATGGGTTTCCGCTGGGTTTTATTAATTTGCAAATTAAAATTTTTTGTCAAAGTAATACAAGTCACAAGCTGCCGAAGTTAGCAGTAAATATCGTTTGTACTGTTCATTTCCGTATTTTGGGGCACCGTCCGATAAGCTGTCTCATGAATTGAAATTACCGAGTACGAAATATTTCCATAATTTTACTCTACATGTCATCCAGGTAAATAGTTTCAAATTGCTTCTTTTTTCCGGAACAAAGACATGCTTCCCATGCACTGATATGCGGTCCTCTTTGGTGTACTCTTATAGTTGTGTGCAGTGCACATCTTCGTACGTCGGTATGATGTCACGAAATTTTTATATCAGAGTGGCCGAGCATAGAGGTAGAAGCTCCGTACTGGTAACCAACTAGCACACCCATCGCATTCTGCAGTGCGAAATCATGCCGAAAAATTAATGTTCCTATATCTCTTGCCGATTTCAAAATTTTAGACTCAGCTTCAACCCCTTATGACCTCAGAATTTTAGAGTCCTTGCATATCTTCAAGCGAAACCCGGATTTGAACAACATGGACATTTCGTACCCATTGCAAATAGTGAATAGGTAGATCCCTCGTTCAATACCAGCCTAATCTCATTTCATGCTTATGTGTTACGTGTATTTTCTTTGTTGTGCTTCTGTATTTTATTCTTTGTTTTTGTTCGTGTCATACTTTGTATTTTTGCTTTCATGATACATTTTTAGTACCTACAATTTATTGTACTTTGATATCTAATTTCAGATGCAATCCGTTTTTTTTTAACTGATGATGGAGCTGGACTCCGATACGTTTTCTTAGCAGAGGTGATAAATTTTATTGGAATAATTATTGTCTTCGTTTTTAAGTTTTTGATAAGGTTGCGATTAAAGCAAACCACTGACGTGTTCAGATATATTATATATATATATATATACACACACACATGCGCACACACACACTAAGCACACCTCAGCATACCGCAAGTTAGGAAGTAGGGGCTACAAATAATTTTGTCGCGCTGAAATAGTTTTTTAGTGAAGGTGTATTTGTGAATATATGAAGAGATTCTAGAATACAGAGGACTTGTTCATTAAAGGCTTTGCATGGGATAGAAAAATTTGACATTTTGAAAGGGTGATTGGAACTATTGCAATGGTTTCTAATGGCGAATTTACCGGATTTAAAATTTACCGGTCTTTGTTGAAATTATTTCAGCTGTGTCTACAAAGGTTATATTAAATGGTGTGTGAAAACGTTATTGCATAGGGCCTATTGCGTCTCGAGCACGTACCAAATATTACACAATGAATTAGAATATCTACAAAAAATGTTTCCACGTAATAATTATCCAAAATATCTTGTTAATCAAATAGTCAGAAAATCCCTCGATAATAAATTTTCCCCCCTCCTGTAACTTTGAACGTACCGAAACAGAATTTGTTTATTGGCCTTCCATTCCTATGTTACATGAACGGTGAATTTCAAAGAGGGTTTCTAGTCCTTGTGTGAACCTTCTTTGCAGCGGTTGATGTTCTTGTTTATTATGTGATTCCTTTTAAGATATCGTCTTTTTTTAACAGGGAAGATCGACAGGATGAGTGCCTGGAAAGTTGCTGTGTGTATGTGTATGTTTGTGATTGCTGCCAGCAATCGTACGTTGGAAGCACTACCCTCCAACTATTTATCCGTCACAGCCAACATTCAGGATTTTCTCACATTACTGGCCGCCCATTTGCTTGTCCCCCTAAGTCCACCATTAGAAACCATTGCAATAGTTCCAATCACCCTTTCAAAATGTCAAATTTGTCTGTCCTATGCAAAGCCTTTAATGAACAAGACCTCCGTATTCTAGAATCTCCTTATATATTCACAAATAAACCATCACTAAATAACGATTTCAGCGCGACGAAATTATTTCAGTCTCAATCTTTCCTTCCGATCATCACAAAGCCTACACGAATAACCTCGGAATCAGCAACGCTGCTTGACAATATCTTTATGACAGACCCAAGTGATTTTCTTTCTGGAATCATTACTTCTGACTCATCAGATCATTTTCCAGTCTTTCTTGTTAAGAAAAATGTCTATATTGCTTGCACCAAGCCACGGGCTGAAACCTACTCATATCGCGAAGTAAACGAATCAAATTTAGAAGAAATGTGCTCCGTTCTAGGAAAATCAATACCAACACCGCATATCTCTCAACACAATAATGCAGCGAGCATTGATGAAGCAGTAGCAAAATTGACTGAAACCAAAATGGTCGCATACAGTCAGTGTTGCCCAATAATTTGTAACCCGTACAGTTACCCCGAAAAATAGACAAAAGCCCTGGATTACTGGAGACATCGTGATAAATATAAAGAAACATCAAGCGTACCTAGCCCTCCCTTATGAAGGGCGAATATCTAGAGAAACATATAACCGATTCAGAAACTATGTGACAAATCAGATAAGAACATCAAAAAAGATCTACTTTACGCTCAAGTTTACTCAATTTAAAGCTGACGTTAAAAAGACTTGGAGCCTCCTTAACTCTTGCTGTAAACCGAATAACACCGATAAAAATAAAATTGAATAATTGTTCAAGATAATGTAAAATACCATGAAAAGAAATAAATGGCTAATCTCTTTAACAATTTCTTCGTACACGTAGGGAAAACTATAGCTGATGGTATTCCAAGTGAACCTACTGATCACCTGGAATACATGGATCATCTTCGAGAGCACAACTCCTTTTTCTTTACGCCTACCAACTCTTCTGATGTAATTGCGTGCATAAACAACTTGAAAAATAAATCGAGTGGGTTACAAACATTTCCGACCAAAGTACTTAAAATTATTGCAGATATTGTAGCCCCGCTGATATCCAACATTATTAACCAGTCTCTTTTTCTAGGCACTTTCCCGAACTCCCTCAAAGTTGCTAGAGTAACCCCTATCTTTAAAAATGGTGGAAAAGCCTGTGTAAACAATAATCGACCTATCTCCGTGCTACCAATTATTAGCAAGGTATTCTAAAAAATTGTGTATAAAAAGTGGACTCTCATTTTGAACAAAAATAATTTATTTACGATAAACAATACGGCTTCCGCTCTAAAAAATCAACAACACAGGCAATATTAAATCACTTACAATTCCTTTATTCTAACATAAATGAAGGAAAGCCTGTCTTCTCTATATTTCTTGACTTTCGAAAGCATTCGATTGTGTGGACCGTAAAATATTGCTCTCGAAACTACGCTGTTATGGCATTCGAAGGGTTGCCCATGACTGGTTCAGATCATACCTAACAAATCGGATGCAATACGTTGTCATCGACGACGCAAAATCAGATTTACAGACAATTAGCCATGGAGTTCCACAAGGATCTGTACTTGGGCCTCTCCTATTTCTGATTTATGTCAATGATATTATTAAATTTACATCATTCTTCAAATTCGTACTTTTTGCCGATGACAGTACGCTTTCTGCTGTCCTTCCGAACCAAAATCCCGCTAAAAATATCGATAAAACGAAATATATTACATTCTCATACAAGAAAAATGTATCTCTCCCACGCATTAAAATTGGCGAAGGTGAAATCGAAGAAACCTCCTCATGTAATTTTTTTTGCATCATAATAGATAAACATCTGAGCTTCAAAGAGCACATCGGAATCCTAAGCAAAGTTAAAAATTTCCCGACTGAAGCAGCTTTACAAATGCTCTACCGAACGCTCATTTCCCCATACTTGCGATACGGAATAGAAGCATAGCACGGAACTGATAAAAATAAATCCAACAACATTTTTGCTCTGCAAAAGTAAGCTATCAGAGCGGTTAAGAACCTAGAATATAATGCTCACACAAATGATTCACTCAAAAATTTAGCAATATTTAAACTTTCGGATCTCTAAAATATCTCCATTTGCAATTTCATTTACAAAACACTAAGAAATGATAAGGACAATAGCCTAAAACAATTATTAACTGCGCAAACTGGTCATCACGACCATTTAACTCGAAATAGAAATAAATTCATGCTTCCATATTATTCAAAGGCCCGGTCGCAACACAGTATCCTCTTCGATGGAACTAAAACTTGGAACTCAATACCTGCGGAGATCCGTGAAAGTAATTCTTACAAAGTATTCAAAAGACATCTTCAATCTCACTTCCTATCAAAATACTAGTCGTGTAAGACCACCTGGTCACATCTTGCCTCCTACATGTCTGGTCCTAATAATGTGATTTGCCATAGGTAACATACCGATCTTCAGTCTGCTTTTAATTGTTTCATCGAATATTTTGTTAAATATAGCCGATTTGACCTATATTGTAAAATACAGCATCAAATATCAAGTCAATTATCTCATTGATCGGTCTATTGCGAAACTAGGTTAAGTGAATTAGGTTAAAGATTATTGTACACCTTAGAATAATGTGATGGTAGGATGCCCTAGAAGTCGCTGAACTTTTTGGGCCCACAGGTAGCTATACTCTAGTTTGACCATTATATTAGACTTAAGAAACATTCTACCTATGTATCACCTGTGGTAAATAAATTGTTAAATTGGTAAATTGTCAAATTTGTAGCCTCTACTTTCTAACTTGCGGTATGCTGAGGTGTGCTTAGTGTGTGTGTGTGTGTGTGTGTGTGCATGTGTGTGTACATCTATATATTTGTGTAGGTGCATGAGTGTTGTGTGTGTATGGTTGTGTACGTTTGTATGTATTGTGTATATTGCCTATACGCTTATGTGTGGTACTTTAATCGTTAGATAAGGATTAGTTTTCATTTTTTTGCGTTTTTGCTTGATATTTCTATTCAGACTTTATTCGTCTTACTCATGACTGGTAATTACTTTTTATTTCTTCCAACACGATGATGGAATAATTTTTACTCCGAAACGTTTGCTATAATAGATGGTCTCTATAACGTTGGTTCTTCTTTTTATTTTGAGAATAAACTCATCCTCTTGAACCCATACAAAAATCCCTCAGACCGCCTTGCTTCTTGTATCCATCCCCGTTACAATATTGTCACTGTTATCACGACAAGCCAAGGCAATCACTGCTCAAGTTCTTAATTTTCAAAGTCTGTCTCACCTACAGCATTGCTAGGTTGGTTTGCATTCTTGAATTTTTCAATTGGAATGAAAAAACATGAAGTTTCTTCTCACTTCTTCCCACTATTTGCAACAAATAAAAATCAATTGAACAATGCAAGCACACTTTCTCACTAGAATCGTTGAAATAGTACTCTGTAAATTCAGGGTGCGTCAGTGAAATCGAAATTTTTAAGGTTATGAAAACAATGAAAAATGAGGTATCAAGAATGTATTAAGTATAAAAATAATTGACGTAAACAACTATTTGGTGTACAATAACTGAAATTAATTATTTTTTGAAAATAGTTCCTCTAGGGGGCCATTATTTCGACGCATCAAGGCGCCTGTGCACATTGTCATCTCTTTATGGCCGGAGGCACTAGAGTATTCATGTCCGACCATAAGCAATCTCATCTCGAATACGCTGTTTCAAAGCTGGAATGCTTCCGGGAGGATTTAACTGATACAACTTCATTTTAAGGAGCCCCCATATGTTATGAACCATGTCATGAACAATTTCCATGGCCGCCTTGATGAATGTGTGCATCGTGATGGAGGCCATATAGAGGACATTATTTTCAAAATATAATTCATTTCGGTTATTGTGTCCCAAATGGTTGTTTATGTTAATTTTTTACAAACGAAATATACATATTTGTATGCCTTATTTTTCATTGTTTTAAGAACCTTAAAAATTTTCCATTTCACAGACGCACCCGGTGCAATAAGAACTGATGTCTAGTACGAAGCCTTAGTACTCTGTATAAACGTCCGCTGCTAGCTCATATCGTCTCACGGTCGATCCTACTATCCAAAAGACCTTGCTGACAGGGTTTTCTTTCAAACACGCAATCTAACAATGAGAAGTAAGTTAATACTGTTATTGTACATTACGTCAAAATGATAATCATTCAGTTCGTTAAATAAATAGGACAATGCGTGCGTGAATTAAACATTCGAAATACAGCGTGCCAGCGCCGGGGCAAGTTATTTCCACCGAAACTAAAGTAATTATGTTCTACAAACTCCCCTGAAATTAGCAATAATGCCTGCTATAACGTGTTTTCTTAGATTGTCTGACATTTAGATCAATATTTCACTGTTATAAATAATCGCTTTATTTTGATAGCATTCGACATTGCATATGCATTTTTCTTGCAGAGAATTATTCACCGGTATCATTCAGGGAAGATTTTGGAGATGGTAAGCTAAATTACGGCAAGTAACAGCCATAAGTAATTAAGTGAAAAATGTTCGAAAAGAAAATACGGAATCTGACGATTCTGTTGAAGCGGAGACTCCTGGGAATTACGAGAAACTGTTATTCTCGTTCTGTGCGATTAAGAATTGCGCTCTCGACCTCAGACCATTTCTTCATCTCTCGTTGCCTGGTTGGTAAATATAAAACAGAAGTGGTGTTTAGTATTGAAAATAGTTAATGAAGCACATTTTTTGCTTGGCGATAACGCAAGTTTATTAAAAATTTTAATGCGAAGAATAAAATTCTAAACATTTTTGGAACGAACGTTTCGGGATAAATCCCATCATCAGCTGAAACACGATATGAAATAAATTTGATTAATTACTGATACAAACGGTTCACGAGATAGTAATAAACTAAATAGAAATGCTCAATGGAAAAGAACTAGATGGATCATTCAGAGCTGGTCTACCCTTTAAAACATGCAGCGATTCTAAAATGCGTTCGTCACTAAAATTTGACCCCTGACCTATGATTGAGAAATTTTTATTTGCGATTAGTGAATTACAGTTACCGGCGTGAATACGGATTGCAGAATGGGGGGGTTGTCCTAGCCTTGATCCTGTGCAGTAACTGACTCCCCTATGCTCTGCGATCCTTTGTCTAGGGTGCGACCGGTGCAACCGATGTACCTGGATGCACACTGTGCACAACTGTATTCAGAAACAACTGAGGATCGCATCGCAATGGGAAGTTTTTCCTTGAAACTGAAAAAACGATCTAATACAAAAGTTGTTGACAAAAATAACATGCAATTTAATGTTGAAAAATTTAAGCACAAGAGATTTTAGCTCTTCTCTAAGTTTCTCGGATTGAGCACCGAAATATGGGAGAGATATGTAAAGCTTTTCAGTAGGGTCATTGGTGGACGGAAGACTATTAAGCTTTTTGGACAAAAACTGCTTCAACTGGGACTCTATTAAAGTTACAGGATATCCATTGTTAAAGAAAAATTTCTTAAGAGTTTCAAACTAAAAATGCATTACAGTAAAATTGGATGAAATTAGGAAGGCACGGTTTAAAAGAGTCTTGATGCCATTCAATTTGAATTTAAAGGTACAAAAACTAAAAAAACTCAAACCTAGTCCAGAGAACGTTGTTTTCCTATAGACGGATGTTTGAAATCTACCATTCACTCTACTAACCAAACAATCAACGAAAGGAATATTGTTGTTTGCCTCCCCATCCATCGTAAATTTGATCGAACTTTGCTCAGAATTCAAATAATCGAGAAATTGAGAAGCATGAGATTGTTCTTTGAAAAGCAAAAAAGTATCATCAACGTACCCCTTATAAAACGCGGGTTCAAAGTCAGCAGGACAGTCATGTAATCAGATTTTTTCATAATTACGCATGAAGATGTTAGCAAAAGTAGGCCCCAACGGCAACTCCATTCCCAACCTCTCCAGTTGACGGAAAAGACGACCATCAAACAGAAAAAGGGAATTAAGAACGGCCAATTCTAAAAGGGACTTGAAACACGACCTCGTTAGCCCCAAAACCCATCCAGAATTACCTGTGAATAATTTAGAGAGACAAATATCAATAGTTTCTGCGAGTGCAATGTTGGTAAAAAGGCTTTCAATGTCAAAAGAAGCCATGTAAAAAGAGTTTGCGTCATTAAAATTGCAAATTTCAGTCGAAAAACTGTGAGAATTATCAACTGTATATTCGTTGATAGTCAACAGTTTGAGAACTGGGACAAGAAATTTTGCCAATTTATAACTAGGATTATTGTACGCTTCAAATATAGGCCGAAATTGAAAATCAGTAGAAAAGTTAGGCTTATGAATTTTTGGGAGACCATACAATATCCCAGGGCCTGAGCCGGAAATAAACAAAGAGTCATAGACTTCATTTAGAATGAGGTTGTTTTTCTTCAATTTTCTGATAAAATTGTTAACTTTATCTTCAATTTTTAGTGAGTATTTATGCACAGGTTTGAATATTTCTTGAAAATTGGTCGTATCGGAAATTATAGACCATAAACTTGCGGCATATTGAGCTTTATCAGTACCACAACCCCACGACCCTTGTCTGGCTTACACACAACGATGTCATTGTTCTGGAAAACGCTTTCAAGAACTTAATTTAATCTTTTGAAAAAATTGCCGAAAATATTTTTTTCGGTGGGATTCTTTTAGACGGGATTTATCCCGAAACGTTCGTTCCAAAAATGTTTAGAATTTTATTCTTCGCTTTTAAATTTTGAAAATAGTTATATGAGTAAGTTAGTAATGAGTTTTCAGTCAGCACGTGGGCTAGTTATTAATTGATAGTGAGCAAGTGGGCTAGTTATAAGGTAACAGTAAGGCCATGGGGTAGTTATAACTTTATAGTAAACACGTGAGCTAATTATTAGTTAAAAGCAAGCACGTTTGCTAGCTATAAACTATTAGTAAGCCCGTTAGCTTGTTACAAGTTAATAAAAATAAGGTGAATGTGAATCGATTTTGTACTCAGTCGACATTAGCATCAGCATTCAGCTCGCGCCAAACTTACCTGCAAAGAATCTCTAAAACATCGACTATAGCGCCATTCGTGGATGCAAAAAAGAGAACTGGAGGTGAAGTCCCTCTGGCCTCTGAACGCAGGCCCAGGTTTGCCAATGTAGGCGTCTTGACGCTCATGTGTACTTCCAGAGACGATCGTGGGAGTGGGGCGCAAGCCCCTCAGAATTAAGGCATGATGGACAGAAGGGACGCTGGCAGGACGAATGCAGACGCTGGATGGAATGTTAATTAAATATCCCAAGGTTGGCAGAGCGGCAATAGTCTTAATTATCTATTTATGCTAACATGGCGATTGTCTCCTTCCTGTGAACACAACAGGAAGTAGCAGAGGTTTAATTTCGTTAAATCAGCATAGATATCGTGCTGTGGGTTCATGTCATGGTTCATGTGCAATGTCCTTCTGCTTGTACTGAAAAGGAGACTTCTGAGGAAAATTTGATGTTCGTTTAGGTCGCAGAATTTAAATATTGCAGTCCAGGATGTCACTGGTAACACCATAGCGTCAGCTATGGGACCGCCGTAAGCTTTACAACTATTAATATCAGTATACCCTGTTTGTTTTTTTACACAAATTTGGCAACAGTGACGACTCATAACCAGAAAAAAATATCACCAACCACTTCTGATACTCAAATTTAGGATTTGCAAATATCCAGTTCTTCCAATTTATTCCTAGAATTCTTGTAATGTTCAAAATTTTTTTTCAATTACTGCTAATTGAGTCGCGTTTTTTTCAATTGCGTTGTTTTTTTCTGAGCGTTTCAGCAATTTCTTATGGCTCATGAAAGCACTAAATCCCGCTGTAATTCGCACATCCTTCGTTAAAATTTATTTTAATTTTAAAAATATGATGCAACCTTTGCTCTGTTTTCATGTCTCTTATGACCGATAGTGTTGTAAATGAAGAAACTTCACTAGAACTTCCACTTTTCATCTGTGTTTCATTTTTCGTTCTCTTCTCTTAGGTGTGTTGAACGCTCCCGTTATACAGCACTGCAGGAGATTTTGCAGATTCAAACGTTTTGTGAGCTTTCATTCGCTCACAGACATTAAATCATAAAAAATCATTTTCTTTCACTTAAGAGCGTATTGACAACTATCATGTGTATACTGATCTTCAGTTGAAATCTTTTAATATTTTTCTCAAGTTAAATGCCAAAGTAAGGCGATGTTTCAGAGAGTTTAGCAGATAATTAATGGAATCTGTGATTTCGTAAAGCATTTGGAATATTAAACATGAGATTATTTTGTTGTATATTGACAAATATAGCAACATTGGGAGGTTTACTTCTTTCACTGCATTATCACACTTTATCCCTCACTCATTATTGTATAACGATTTTAATCGGTATTTTAATATTGCATTGTCTCGGGATGTATGATGAGAGTCTGAGCTGAGCTATTTGCCCCGTCGTTGAAGATCACAAATCAAATGTTAAACTAGACTTCTTTCTAACGTCTGGTCTGGGCTACTTATGCATAAAACGTGATTCTATCACGTGTCCGCTACGTGCGTGTGTTTCCCTCAGAAAGTAAGCGCATATCGTTCAATTAGATAGGAGCCTGTCATCTGTAACGAAAATCAAGCGAAGATATGATCGGGATACAACAATATTAAAGAAAAATAATGTTGAATAATGTTTTTCGTATCGGGTTTTGTGTTGGGACTAATGCATAGTGTGCGTCATATATGTTCTTTTGTATCGGTAAATGTGTTGAGTGTGTACGTTATGTTTGTGCTTAGCTTGCGTAGGCAGAAGGGCGCATGGTTGTGGTTGTAGGTGACTAGCAAACCAGACCTGCAAGTGGTCAGTGAAATTGATACGCTAGCAGCAAAGTTGTTTGGTCTCCCGCTTTTTGCAATGACCATAATCGTTAAAAGGAAAACGCAAGAGCATGAGGGGAATTTTGAAAAACTCTGAAAGACGGAGATAGCGTAGTGAATCAGCCTATATGGCATCTATGTTAGGGAGGAGTCAAACGAATTCACGTACACTTATTGGTCGTTTCGTTGGGTAGCGCAGGTCAGGAACTCACAAAATAAAACCTGGGGAATTGATGCTCAGTGCTGCGCGAAACCCCTTTGAATGTGCGACGATGGAAGGTGGAGGAAAATAACCTCGATAAAAATACGTCGTAAGTAGATGCGCCGTGAAGTTGCAAACGTAAGTCAATGTACTCCATCTATGTCAAGAAAATTCGT
>JACJUY010005625.1:0-43029 GCA_014220935.1 Platorchestia sp. MABIK | reverse complement strand
GCCTCCTCAAATTGTTTGTTTCTGTGCTCTGATGTATATACCGTAATGAATTGTACATCAATGCATGTAAAGTTACCTTCATTCATTGTTGCAGGTTTATGATGAAATGTTTACGTATATTATTAATGTGTGAAACAAATTTCCATAAGCACTTTAAAATATCGGTATATCCACTGAATAACCAATGATCTTAATCTCATTTCTGGTAATTTAAAAAAAATTATTTACTATATACAGACCCTCTTTCTTATTATGTAGATGCTGTACAGCAGAGCGTGCACGGTAAATCTTTAACAGTCACTGACATCAACCACTTCATAGCGTTGAGCCTCGTCACTGCAAGAGCCGAGGTAAGAGTCGCTTAGATTTAGATTAATATTTACATTATTGTGTTTCATGTACTTGCAAATATATCGAAATTCAGGATATTTTTTATATCCCATTACATCGTTAACGTGATCTTATAGAGAAAAATGAGCGCGATTTCTAGATTCAGTGCAAAAAATGGCCTAAAAGCAGGCATTTTCTGTAAGACCGTAAACACAGCGCACGCCAGTGTTTTCTGAGTTTGAATGTTTTTGGATTCATTTTCGTGCGCAAATTTAATGCAAATAAGCCTCGAAATTATATTAAAATTCTACACTCTTATATTGGCCCAGCAAACATCGCATACTGATTACTGATTCATTTTTTTCGATCAGGCAAGTACGACAGGGCGATGAAAAAATGTTGAACTACAATGTCTACAACGGACACAGAAGGTGCTACTTACTCTGCTGGCTATTCCACAAAAAATGATGTAAATTGTCTGAAACTTGAGTTCGATAGAATATTTTACTTTATATGCATATATACACGCATACACATATATACACATGCACAAATATGTATATCTTTATGTATATGTGAATGTGAATTATATATTTAGGATTAGCTTTATCAAACATCATTTGGGGAACTAATCGTGAAGAAAATGCATCATTAGAGTTAAAATTATAACTTTAAATTTCAGTTTCTTCCTCGTCCGTATTACAGCGTTATGATTTTTCTTCTAACAGGACGGCTGACCTGGCACACGGGCTGAATGATCTTGTAACTAAAATTAAAGAAACTAAAAAGTGAGTCTTGTAGATAGAAAGGCTGATTTACGAAAACAATAAGCTGTTGAAACAACTAAAAACCAGGTCTGAGGATGAACTAACTTCCATCAAAACCACCGATAATATGCAGGCCTAATATTTGCCGTCTCCTGCTGAAACCGAAGAAGACTTGCTTGCTCTACAGTAGCTGTTCATCCTGCCATAGTAAGTTCATTCTTATACATAGCGCTGTGCGTACATGGCTCATGCATGCTGACAATCGAAGTTTTTTATTTTTAAAGTGTGACAGTAATTCAACTACATGTTAAAAAACTATAAATTCTCTCAAATAAACTTTAATTATGTTTTTAGTACTATTATTTTTATTATTAGTACGTAGATACGCAATTTTAGAAACATAAGCTTGTCAAAATTAAACTTGAACTTTTTTAAAATATACTTGACATTTTTAAAATTAAACTTGATCTGTTTTACATTAAGCTCGAATTTTTTAAGTTGAAGTTGACCTTTTTGAAATTAAACTTGAATTTTTAAATTGAAGTTGACCTTTCTTAAATTAAACTTGAGCTGTTTAAAAATGAAGTTAATTTTTTTAAAATTAAACTTGAGCTTTTTTAAAGTGACATTGACCTTTTTAAATTGAACTTGAGTTTTTTTTAAATTGAACTTGATATTTTTTGAATTAGAGTTAAAAAGGTGTAGTATAGGCTTTTTTTAATTTACTAATTTCAAATTTTATTTTCGGAACTTTACAGATTAACGAGTTGCAGAAGTTTAGGCATGAATCCTTGACGCAAACAACCACCGCATTCGCGAAGTGTCTGATAGCAAGAAATTAACTCTGAAATATTCCACGACGAGAAGCTTTTCAGCAAACGAAATTGGCTTTCAGGGAAACTCGTGCTTTCAACTGTATTGAACGTAAGTGTAATGCAAGGATTGCCTTTCTGTTACAGTTCATGGATAGCCTTTATTTGATTTAACTAATTAAATCATATGTTTGAAGGACACTGTAAAAACATAAATACAGACACATGTAGCTAAACAAATGTTATTATATACGAATATGTGTCTGCGTGGGAGGAGAGGTGTTCTAATGCTATATATGTACTTTATGCTTGCATAATTAAAAACCGGGAGTTTACTGTTGTTTCTTCTGCATTATCGGTTCTCGCGTGGAAATAAAATATCACCTTATCACTAATATACGGGAAAGGTTGAACTTGTTCGTTCATAAAAAATAAATGCGTACAAGTGTGCATGTGCGCATGTGTGTTTGATCCAACATTATTCGTATATTGTATAAGTAAGTAATACACATGGGAAGTTTGCTATATATATGCTAATAACCATTTTGCGTTTTTCCTCAGATGCTCTGCCTGATTTGCCTCAATACGCGACCGCTACCAGGAAGGAAGTACGAGCACATGTAGTATTTGGATGTGAGCCTAAAGAATATTTGCAGATTAAAAGTGCAGTATTTATGTTCAGTATACTTTTACTACTTTGACGTTCTTTTATTCACCGTGTGTGCAAGGAATTAGCACAAAAATAGCTCATCACTTTCCTGATTTGTTCTCTGTTGTTGCAGAACCATTTTAAAATTTCATGTTTATTCAATGCTCCACACAATCGATTTTATCTGCCCAGAACTGCCAAAATACTGCATGAAGATGTAGGGCAGTTCTTGGCAGATAATTCGATTGTGTGGAGCCTTTTTTATTGAACGTTTGAGTCGTGGCCACTAGCGGCCTCTAGTAGTTCTAGGCAGATCTAAGCAGACGTTCTCGCGAGTGCCGCCGACAGCCTCGGCAGAGATAGTCTGCCCTAAAGCGGACGTAGCGACCGCTGCACTGCGCTGCCACTGCGCTGCGGCGCCACTAATCTCTGCCAAAGACGTCAAGAAACTGCCAAAAACACTGCGCTGATTTTCAACTGGGTGCTAAGCCTATGTCGTGAAGAATCTCAACGGTTACTTAGAAATCCTTATCGTTATCTTGTTACATTTTACTCGCGTTTCTGAAGCTCTGTCCAAAGTATTTTGAAATTGTTAAGAGAGAAGATCTTCCATTTGATATTCTTACCGTCTACCATGTTGGCAAGTTGATCATAGTAAACGTCGGACGATCCATGTCTAAAGACCATTTCTCCACTAACTCTTCTTTCATCCTGCTCGGCTTGTCGCTTAGTAAGTCTATGTTCTTATCAGCTTTGGCCTTTTCTAACAAATAACATGTCTATCCTTTCTTCCACACCGTGGAAATAAACAACTTTTTTACTGGAGCTTACATGATGGTTCTTGGCATTTAATCCGGAAGCGGGAAATGGGATCCCCTGCAAAACCGGAGTTGCGATGCTTCTTTCTTCCATAAACTTTCACAACGTAATCAATTTTCACATTCCATATGCCATTCAGAATAGCCATGTGCTTTTCATGTCTTGGTTCAAATATATTGTTAGGACTACAATAATTATCTATCACAACCTCCAATCTTTCCTTCATATTACATGAATGATTTTTTTTCTTCCCAAGACATGATTTATATTTTCTTCAACTATTATTTTTTGCGATGCAAGGTTTTATTCTCAGACGATAGATGATTCATAGTCCTGTAAGAGTTCATTCGCAGTTTCATTACTTTGAGGCTCACGCTCTTCGTTAATTTTTCCGGAAATGTCTTCAGTGTTATCTTCGACGTCGAAGTTGGCCTCTGAATCATATTAAGAAGCAACTGATGTGTCTCCGGCTCGGAACTTATTTTGTCTTCTTTATCTGAGTTTTCATCTCCATTTTCAACGTCGCAGTGGAGCTCCGAATCGTCATACGGAGAAGCAGCTGATGATTCACCGTTTTTATGTTATTGAAGGTTCGTGCCTCCATCCTCGTTGCCATAATTTTTGTCTTTTCCCTGCATTGGATACAAAAAATACACTTAGAAAGTATGAAATGTTACGTGTCTCATCTGCTCTCCACGAATCAATACAATATAATAAAATACCAAGTGTCTCCTTAAATTTAGAAGTAAATAAATGTATTTTAATTTTTTTCACACATTTTTGCAACTCTTTTTGAAGATATTGAGGAATGTCTCCCCAGACCAGACTGCAATAGCCTAAATGCGATAATACTAAATATACTGAAGCACCAATAATCTAGCTTTTCCTTCCATTGTGATTTTAAAGCGATGGAAAAACATTAAAGTTCCACTAATCTTGCTGCATATTGTTCCTACGTGTGGTTTGAGAATCATGTTCATGTCAAGCCAAACACCAAGGTTTTTCACTTTGTCGACAGGCTCGATTTGTTCGTCTCCAAACGTCAGCGTAAATTTTGGAGATTTTCTGATCCCATTCTTTCATTCAAAAATAATGCATTGCGTTTTACTTGCGTGAAGTTCAGCGTAATTTTGGTTATACCACAATTTCACATTTTCAAGAAGATTTTCAGCGTTGACTAGTGTTTCTTTTGTGTCAGCTATGACACTAAGTGGCTTAAAACCATGACAATTTGTTAGGTTTCAAGCTATCGTCAAGCTATGAATTTTTAAAAAAACCCATGAAAACGGAAAGAACGAGAAATAGTACGCAAGACTGAAAACAAAACGCAAAACTCATTGACACGGGAAATAAAATCCCACACAACCGTTTTTCACGTGTTGAAAAAAAGAGAAGCAATGTATGACGATTTCTTGCATTGTTTTTTTTTAACTCTAATTAAACGCAAAGAAGTATTAACTCGAACACTTTAATTTAAAGGCTTACTTAATCTCCGGGTAGTTATTTTTTAATTAAAAGCTACTCTATTCACATAAAGGTCAAAACTTTGGGATGATGAAATGACGTGGGCATAAGATCTTCAGCTGGCGCCAGAGTAAGCAGGGCACCAGAACAGACGAGGGCCGCAGGCACAGACATTGTTGCAATTTAAATAACGTCACGGCCAACCCCAACTTCAAGGCTCCGAAGAGGAATTAGAGACGGCCCAGCAACGGTCACGGGGCGGCACCAAGAATGGCTGAAGTTACGGCAAGCAACGGCAAGGCTCAAGAAGGGGTGGACAAAACCACGCGTTGCATCACATCAGCACCACCGGCCCTTGCTCCACACTTGACTGCCATGAAAGAAAATAAACTGAAAGTAGAGGTGAAGATATACGACACAGTAACACTTCACGAATTTCATTTATCTGCAGAGCAAAAACCCATCTAATCTCCATACACTGCTGAAAAGGAAGCTATCTTAGCACAACGCAGAGTTTAATCTCGCCAGGAACCATAGAAACACAGCTGCAGAAGTGCCATCCCCAGTAGAATCATCTGGAGCATAATAAAAAGAACGACCTCAGATCAAATCTAAGTTACAGACTTTCCAATAGCAACATCCTATTATAAAACAACATCGACGCCTATAATTGAATGGCACAAACCTGAGTTTCCGAAATTGCACAATTTCGCGGGTAGCGCACTCTCAGAATGAATAAAATCACAAACGCATTGAATAAAAACATTTACTCTTGGCATTCAGACCAGCTGGTTTCGACTAAAACAATGTCATTATCAATGAATACCATCTGTAAACAGAAAAAACATACGTACCGTTTATTTAAAGTAGAGAAATATATAGCAGTCACATAAAAAGAAATTCTAAGTTATAGTGAATAGAGGAGCGGCAGATTGGTCAATATTTAAAACAGGCCTAAGTTTAAAAATGTACAATGACTCTAAAATTCGCAAATCAGTATTGGAAGTACAATCTAAAATTTTAAAATGATTCATAGATAGAGGATGGTTGGTGCTGTCACAGTGCTGTCTAGGAGATGAATGAGGTGCGACTGAAAGCGGGAGTTTGGTTCGGAAAGATTTGCCCAGATGTTGATAGAATCTAATGGCGGATAGAATCTAATAGTCTGTTGTTTTAAATATTGACCAATCTGCCGCTCCTCTATTCACTATAACTTAGAATTTCTTTTTATGTGACTGCTATATATTTCTCTACTTTAAATAAACGGTACGTATGTTTTTTTCTGTTTACAGATGGTATTCATTGATAATGACATTGTTTTAGTCGAAACCAGCTGGTCTGAATGCCAAGAGTAAATGTTTTTATTCAATGCGTTTGTGATTTTAAACCTGAGTTTTTAACGCACTCAGTGGCGATACGTTCAGACGGAATATTAACCAAGATAATTTAGAGGATCTCAGTAATAAACAAATGCTTCAAGCAGAAATATATATAGTAAGAATGGTCAAAGGGTTTAATACTCGAAAAAAAGGAAAAACAAACTAGGAGCTCGTTCTGATCCAGGAATTTTAGCCCATCACCTAGGCGAACAAATTCCGTATTAATGGTAGCCCAGCGAACTATTCAAATGTTAATTGTTTTTGTATTCTTCACTTGCTTGAAGCACTGTAGGAAACTAAGCACGATAGCACGGAACAAAAAATGATGAAATAAAATGCACAGGCACATCAAACAAGTGATAGGAGAACCGCAGCAAGGAAGAGTATAGAAATTATTAGCCCAAACTGGCCACAGCCATCGCAGGGTGCCAAATCACCGCAACACGGCACGACACTGCCACACGCCACAATTCGTCCTCGTAGACGTTAGAGCATATGTTAAAAGCTTAAGGTCAAGCATATTAGTGCTAAGAACACCAGAAACACCTGAAAAATGACGAGCGAGTCGCGACCAGGCACCCACATGGAAGGGCTGAAGGAACAATGACACACTAGAGACTCCCGAGTGGTTGTGGGGAAATTTTTCCCCCATTGACATGAACAATGGCAACTTCAAATTACAAATCAATAAATACATCGATGAAAAAGGCTGCAATCACGCTGTTGGGGACCTCATACCGTAAATAATATTTCTAATACAACAAGAATAAAAGTTCATATATTCGATGAAAAGGAAAATGGGATTTGGAAAACAGCAATTTCTCCTGCATCGAATGCTTCGAGAAATTATCCTCCGGTGAGAATTCACCGAAAACATAATCACTACAGTGACCGTGTAAAAATCCGTAATGAAAATCGGGATGCTCTGAACTTTTTGACTAAATAACATGCGCCAAATGGAATTTCCCGTGTAACCATCAAAACTGGGCTACATTGAACAGAAGGTTATTACAAAATGCTATGCTAGACCTCACAAATGCACTGACTCAAATGAACACGTGCTTTTGAAAATAAATAATTTCAAAATAAAACCTATAAATGCTCGCAGCCTCAATGATAAAATGGATGATGAAAGGGTAGTGTTAATCACTAATTACATTAAAATTTTATGCGTATCGGAAACATGGTTCGACTCACGAGTCGAAAGATCATATTTCAATATCACTGGGTATACATTGTGTCGTCATGCCGGAGTCAAGAATAAAAGAGGCAGCGGTTCATGTATTTTCATTGAGGACGATTACTCAACATCCCTATTTTTATTCAGAGAAAAATGTGAAGACATAGAAATGATTCAGCGTAATGTTCAAATAAATAAAGACAAGTCTTCCATAATTAGCAATCTTTACAGACACAAAACAGCAGCTCTATTTTCAACATTAGAGTCCATTGAAAATACGCTCAAATTGATCTCAGCAGCCAATATTCTTTGTGTTTTTGAGGATTTGAAGGTAAATCGAGCTAAGTAAAATATTGTATTGACTTAATTTGTCGTAGATCGTTCAAGAACCAACGCACATAACTAACTCATCCAAAATTTTTTTTAAATTCAGCAATAAAAAACAATCTACAAGCAGTACTCGGCACAGAGATTTTACCCTCCTTCTCTGATCACCATCTGGTAGAAGTCTAATCATTTTTCCAAAAGAGAAACAGAGATTCCGTTACATAATCTATCACATGAAAAAAAACTACTCCCCTGAAATACTCCAAGAAATGCTATTTCACAGATTCAGCGGATTTCAAAGTATGGAAAACACCAATGATATCAATTTACAAGTATCAATTTTTAACGACAATTTCGTATCAGCCCTTAATGAATGTGCTCCCTCCACCGCGATAAATTTTTAAAAATCAATTTGTTGAACGTTTGTATCAACTTTTTAGAAATATACTGTTTTTTCTCAATTTTAAATAACAAAACGTCTCCACTAATCCAAGTCACCTGTAGTATGTTTCGGCGTCCCATTTTCTAATTAACAGTTTTCAGAACATTTCCAAATTTTGGGCTACATCGTGAGCCAATCATGCATTTCAATGCAAAACCATTTAGTTGCGAGTTAAAATTTAGCGTCTGGTGAACAGTCTACACAAAGCTCGATCGATTTTACTTATTTTAAATTTAAAGTCACTTGAATTTAGGTGCAGATAAAAACTTCCCTGTTAGACGTGACCGAGAGCAGCACTCTTGCCAAAGTTCTTCTGCTCTTGTATTCTATCTCAAGGATGCAGTTAGAGCTGCAGTGCGTGGAGGGGTAGTCGTTCTTCTGCTTCGTCGAAGATGATTTCGGATGAACTCGGGAATCTTTATACATGTCTTTATTATTCTGTGGTTGCTGGTGTTCTAACTGCGCTCAAAATGAGTGGACCTTGAAAAAAGACGGTGAAAGGCTTATTCATAGCTACTGAGTGTGTTTCACTATGAGTTTTTTATTTCTTCAATAACGTTGTGCACTTTCAAAACTGCTTCACAAAATCAAGACATCGTATTACATGAAATCTAATTTACAAGCTATAACAATGGAACAATTTCGAGCGTCAGTAGTTAAAATCTTCGAAGCTGGTAAGGAAGGCTGATATTATTAACTGCCTTTGTTGATAAGAATCAATATTTTAATTAAGCAGGAAAAACTTCTACAAAGTAATTTTTCACTTCTAGCAGTTAATTTTTAATATTTTTTTAGCAGTCACTAATAACAATGATATTGTCATGTTACAAATGGTAAAGCGTAATCTTGTGAAGAGGAATAACCCTTACCATGTCTAACCGTACCCAATCCTTGTCCTTTTCGTATAATATGAAAAGCTATTTATGTCAAATTACTGTGTTATGTACAGCATATTGCATCCATTACTTTAGGTAGATTTCATGTTTTGTGTGTCATGTAAGCGTTCACATGATGCACTTCTCATGCGTCAAGGAAGAGTGTACAGCACGGTGTGCACAGTGTTGTTTGGTGTAACGAGTTGTCCCTACGCTGAGCTACTCTGTGGAGTCCCGAGGAGTGGTGTGTTCTGCTCGCGTTAGTTGTTTCGATGTTGTTTCTCTAGGAATAAATATTACTTGATTCACTAACAATTCAATGAATGACTCTCTACGAAGATGTAAAAGTTGATTCGTAGTTTTCAACAATTTTTCATCAAAAGGAATTAGACAGTTAGAATTAGAAACAGTTTTAAATTAGATTCAAGTTCATTTAGTCTTTACATCTTTAGATTCGAATTGGAAAGCATCAGGGCATCTCAAAACCATGATTACTTGTTTTCGCTTCAATATTGTTTGATGCTCTTTAATTATCAACTGGATGTCCGACATAGCAGCGCAAACCGAGGATATGCTCGCAGGTACGCGTTGCTTCAATAATCTGTTAAAGTTAGCAGCAGTAAAAGTGATAATATTGTCCACACCATAGACAAGCACGTGAACTTTCGTTTGAAGATAATGTAGGTACCATTGAATGGTGAAAGGTTCATTCAGAAGGCAACTGACACTGTACAGAAGTACAGAGCATTTTTGCGAATTTTTGATTGTGAAAAAAATATTAGTTATGCGAAACAATAATGATTTATGCCTCTCAGGGGGGATAACGCTATTGTATCTGGGAATTGGCACTCCCAGGGGGGAGATATGAGATTCCGAGCTGCGAGTTAGGTTAGCATTCTTTTTTGTTAAGATTAAATGATTTTTTTTGTTAAGGATTTTCCGTTCTCGATTCACAGCCGTCCTATTTTTCTGCACTTTTTGACTTCCTTTTTCAATTTTTATCTTCTTTCCCAACATTCCTTTCAAAAGTACTGTTTCTTGCACTGGATCCTGTGAGGGAACATCCCTCGTTCATAAATTCTGTGTTCCCTTAACTTTACACTAAATGGTACCTTCATCTTTCCTCTCTTTGATAATCTCTGTTGTGGTACGGTAAGCTAAAATTAACTTTAAATGAAAAAATTAGGATTTACGTCAATTTCACCCTGCAAACAATTAAAGCAGCATCACTGCAATATCGATTTTGTATCAATAGCTTGACTTGTGCTAGCTTTACAGCGTCTCTGATGTCATTTCCGCTGCCACAGCAGTTTTTCTTGCAAAGCGACCACGCTATAACTCTACGTGGAGATTTTTACCCATTAGAAGTTCTCAGTTATTCAAATTTTTTGTCTTTTAGCAGAACTCGCATACACACATCATTAGAGCACTCAAAGTAAACTCAGAATAGGTGAGTGGATCCGTTCGCCAACGTTTGGTACGCTTCTTCTCAATTTGTGCAGAAGAAAGAGGTTTGTAGCTATTTGATTTTGCTGTCAGAAGTGTGTAAATATTTGAAAGTGTGTGTTATTTAAAGGTCGCCTTTTGTCCGAAAATTCGGTTTCTGTTGACTCACACGTCTAGAGATGGCCAGTTTGTCGTCATTTCAGAGAAGTATGATTTTAGAATAAATTGGCAGAAAATCATCCTAATTTCGCAATCCTGGAGTTCAAGCAGGGTATCATTATCATTAAAGTTCTTATAGTTTTGCTCATGTCAATTAACAAAATTTTGCTAGTCTGCTGCGATCCTGATTTTTGTCGCCAGCATCTACTATAGGCAAGCGCCTCACTTCAGGAGACTGAATCTGAACTAAGGACTGTTGATTTTGCTCTTACATTCAGTAATAAAGCTGGATTAAATATTAGTACATTGTTTTGCAGAATGCAAAAATCATGGAGAGGCATTCGATGCTTCGCTCATGATTCGAGTGAGTCATCTTTTACTGTTCAGGCACTTCCTCAATCCACTCGCGGCGGCTGACACATTACCGTGATTTCTCCCAGGTGGCCTATTAAATAAAGCTCTCCTATGGAAGCTAATACCATGTTAAAAATAAGAGCATTGTCTGATTTTTTAAATTACTCTTCAGTTATCGTAATTTTAGATCTGTTTAGACCACTAAAGTTCGCCTATATATCTGTTTGCAGCGAATCGATCGTAGCTGCCATTGATTACTACAGTGTATACTGAAGTATTTATGTGTTAAATATGTAGCTACTATATAGAACAGACTACTAAATAAGTAGTTTGCATTGCTTGAAACCTTTATTGTAAAATTCTGACCTCTATCTAGCGAATGAATCATAGTTTATTGACTGATTTAAAGCATTAGCCTCAGCGTGATCACAGAGCAAGAAAACTGCTGTGAAAGTCTACATGTAAATGACATCTGGAGCGTTTCAGAGCTAATGCAGCTCATTCTGTTGATACAATGCAGGTATTGCACTGATGCTGCTGCAAGTGTTTAAATCTTGATTCTCATGTTACGTGGCGAAAATAAATGAAGATCGTTACTGCCGACATGATCTTCATACTTTGAGTCGGACTTCTGGAGGTACGTTGACGGAACAGGACGTCACCCTAAATGAAGAAGAACCATGAAACACCATTGAATTTTGAATAGTGGAGTAATCAGCGTACTGTAAACTGAAAGCAGGAAAAGAATCCCAACATACTTGCTTAGAAGCATAAGTGCATGGTCTACACGCAATTTTCGGAAGGTTCACTGCTAGTTGTGGTGGAAGAATTTTTAATTATTTTTGAGATGTTGAAATCATTTAAGAATTAGAATGATCAAGTAGTCATGAAGTTCTATGTCACAGTGTATATCATAAAAATTCGTCTTGTCTACCATGACTTTCTCCCTTCCCTCCTAGGTATGTATATATATAACTTTGTAGATTTCCCCTTAAAAACAGTTCAGTAAAGTTTGCCTGAGTCTGTTTTTCGACTCAAAACTCTGAAAAAATGAAAATCATTTTTTTTATTAGCATTGAGCTGCTTTAATTCTTCTTTTGCTACAAATTTGAGAATATGGTGTAAAATTGGTTAAAAAATTGAAAATCACAGCAAAATTGCGAATCATCCTTGTTGAAAAATTTATTTCAGAAATATTCGCAATGAACATTGTCCATCTGTAGCTAATATTTTTTGAAATGAATTTTTGTTTAAATCATGTACCAGTCTATGAAAGTTTCCAGAAAAACTCGTATTCAACATTTTCAGGATCGGCGGATGAAATGCTGTTGTTCCTGGAACGCTGCTGGCGCCGTCGCCCGGCCGTTACAAAGGCCCCGACACTGTCGGCCCTCAATTTCAAGTTCAGCCAGGACACTCTGAAATCGCTCTCAGTTGCCGGCGCTGCAGCGGTGCACGCCGCACGTCTGGCACCTGAGGAGCAGCCGCCGGAGCCGGAGTTAGACCAGCTGACTGACGGTCCTAGCGAGGTGCCCGTGTGGGACCCTCTCGTGCTCTGGATCTGTCCTACACGCCGCCTCTTGGATGCCATCGCCGAGCAGGCCAGTGTTGTGATCCACTATCTGGTAGTTTGTTACTGTTGCTGGTAATATTTTTGCTGAGAGGTATTAACACGTGTTGCTTGCGATACGACCCATCGATGGGCCGTGCTTAATTTCTTCCTGCTGCGGAACGACCCATCGATGGGCCGTTTGAAAAGTTTCAATAATCGTTTAAAATTTATGGTATTTAATGGACCTAGTTAATGGTTGGTATTTATGAAATTGCGAACAACTTTTGCCTATAAATTTGAGGTGAAAATTGAACTTCAGTTTAACCCATCGCAGTCTACGTGTTAAATATGTCTCTGAAAACATGACCATAGCGAAAAAAAGCATGTCAAACACTATCATCTGTCGGAACACTAAAAACTGAAATCAGGTAATTTTCTATAAAATCGTTAAACACCTAATGAAAGAATACCCCAGGTAAATGTTACTTGAGAAAACCAGTAGCTATTCAGCTTCAAATTATAAACAGCCAAAAATCCATGACACGACTAATGAAATCACAAAAAACGCAAAGTATAAATATTACGATAAAGATAGTTTTGGAAACTTTCGCAAAAGACTGCCTATTCCTGCACTTTTTGAAAAGTTAGTGTAAATATTTTTTTTCTGAAATATCCAAACTAATTTTAAATATTTCTTCAGTTGAAAATCAGTGTCATGCTTCATTGATTGAAGCGGTAATGAATGCAAATAGAATTCAGTCAGTCAGCATGCTGTACGTCAATTCTATGCACGTAGAAAAGTACAACCACATTATAGAGAGACAAAATGATAAAAAAATTCACCTTCAGTCGAACAAAGAGAGATTATTTCTCGCTGCACAATGACTCTTCCGACAACACTTTTACTCCTATCAACAAATTTCTTGATGAACGGAAACATTCTATAACCAGTCCTTTGGAGAAACTATGTGAGACTAGTACATTTGATCACAGTCCTATTAGTCCTTTGCACCTTTCATCGAACATGTTAGACAAAGATATTACAAATCAGCTTCCAACGTACTTGAATGAATCAAACCTTCTTCATGAAATTTTCTGTTCTCAGGGGAAACCTTAATTATTATAGGTACGCTCACATTTTCAAACAATATACCGACATTGATATTAATAATTTAACTCTCTTGTTGATGTTGCGTGGCGTCTTCGAAAATTTCGATCACTTCACGTGTGTATGAGTGGAAAGTGGAAAAAATTTCAGATGAAGGAAAAGAATAGAGTTCACCTTCGCAGGAGAGAGTTAAATGTATGGAGGAAGATTACGAGGCTCACCTACAGTTATCACTCATCACACACTGGTTTGTTTCGATCCTTTTAGTAGAAGTATTCCATGTTTGTGTTTGAAGCTCGTTCACGTCATCATTAATATTAGAACAAATATTTGTGGCGTTTTTAACATTGTATTTTTACAATTTTGTGGCCTTCAACCGGAATTACATTGTAACAGATGCAAACTTAATTAAATGCGTGTGTTTATTAGTTGTTTTAATTGTTCTGTTATCTTCGGTCAAACCTCCTGAAAGCCTTATAATTTTACACATACACATAAAGATTTTTTGGACACACAGGTGTCTGTAAGGAGTGCTCTAAGCTTTTCTTCTCTTCAATTCATTTACCCTTGGCGTAAATATCAAGTTTAATCAACCCTCATTATTTTCTGTTGAGTTTTAGCTGAGGTCTCTTTTCTTTTCGATTGTATCAGTTTTCATTTAAAACGCTCCTTTGCGTACTAAATCAATCATAAAATTTAATTCATTTTAGAATCACACGGTTTGACAACTTTTCCTTTTTAAGCACCAGCATTCGAGATAGCGCAAGAAAAAGAGATAAATACATCGCAAGTTTCATCGAAAATTTGAACAAAGTTTGAGTTAATAAGGTATCTGTGCATTTGAAATTTTTATAGAATGTATGTTTGATACCTGTATATGTAAATACATTCACAGGAGCATGGGTAAGAAGGTAGTTTGAAATTTCTAGGCCACCTTTTTATGAGCTTAAAATAGAATGATTATTCTCATAAGTTCTGTTTGTGACAGGTTCGATTGAATCTCACATGTTTGTGTGAGCGACTGTTTAATATAGTTTGTTTTTTCATGATTGGAATTGAAATTACAGAATTCTTGATTAATTTTAGCTCTATTTGATTTCCAATGTCAATCTTTCTGATGAGTGACATGTTCCTCTTGCCATTTTCATAGCATAGCTTTTTTCAGTCAGGTATAACTTTAAAAATTATTTGTTAATAATTATAGTTAACAATAAGTATATTCAATGAGTTAATTTCAATAATAATCCACCCAGTGCACACAACTATTGTATCGTTGCGAATTAGCGCTCCCACGGGGAAAATGGGAGGCCCTGAGCTGAGAGGTAGACCCTCTTTTTGTTGAAATAAAATGCTATTTAGTTTTTGTGTACAATTTTTTTTTCGGTTCACTGCTACCCTGTTTTTCAGCACCTCTGAATTTCTTTCTCTTTTATCATGCTTCATTACCTCCCTTCTTAACTTACTGCTTCTATTCGAGCGCGATCCTGTGCGGGAGCACACCTTATACATAGGTTCCGTGTTCCCTTAATTCTATGCTAAAGAGTGCCTCCATTCTGTAATTTTAATATCATCGCAGCGACTGGCAAATTTATCTCAACCAAAAAGTTTTTTGTTATTAGTAATCTAACGTTTTGGCTTCATTTGCAGCCGAAAGAATTTAGTAGAACTGGGCAAATTAATCAAATTATTCCATGATTTATTACGCAAGAAAAATAGTTTCCCTTTATTTCGTGTCTTCCGTTTGATACGAGGGATCAAACTTGACAATTTAGAAATTTAGACAAGAAAGAGATGTTTTCACCGAGCACATGGAACTTCTCTGGTGATTGTAGCAAACGGGGAAGACGAGTACAAGAGGCGGAAGGAGAACACTAGTACTCATTAACCTTGCCCATCATTTACTCGTAGGTTTGCTTAAGTTAAGAAGCTGAAAAAAATAATACTAAATGTTGGTGCAATGATGAACAACTTAAATAAAATTGTATGTTTCTTTTCTATCTTCATTTTTTAGCTGTCTTTTAACTTTCTGCATTATCATCAAGTTAACATTTGTTCCTAACCATGCAAAACATTCCATGAAATTGAAAAAGTACATGCAAGTTGACTATCAGTTTTCAAGACTGGGAGGGTTCATTTCGTAGCTCTCATTCGGTTAATGTTAATTGAGTACTTCAATGATGTTTCAGGCTTCCCAGTTTGGTTGACCAACAAGAAGTTCTCATTGCAACACTAAAGGCATAGTTTTAATTTGAGTTGTATTTACGATCTGCAGCTGTACTGTAATATTCAGAGGACTGGCTATAACGAGAATCATCAATTATTCCTTAGTAAGTCGTGACATATGTTGCAGAGAGGTCAACTTATTCTCTAAGTTTATCATGTTTAATTCCAAGCTCTGAAACTTGGCTTGAATCCAAAGATGAATAATTTTGAATTTAACGCTCCGAAATAGTTGCAACATTTTTACCTCGCAACAAACTCAGGGGAGATATCAGGAAATCCGGAGGTGAAACTAATGAGTAGATTAGTGGGTTTAACTTTTCGAAATAAAAATTTTATCAGATAGAGACTTCTATAAAGAATGACACATTGCTCAGATTGAGTTGGGTTTATTAAAGTTTTATGAACAATTTTCCTGTGCTATATTTAATTTCTGAGGACTCTTGCTATCGAATTGTTTTAAAGGGCAGGTGCGAGCGGCAGGACTGAGCTCTGTGACGTCGTTAGGCAGCGGCACGGGGCTGCTGGAGTGGCTGCTGCAACAGTTTTCGGGTTAGTTGCGCTTACTTAAAAAATGGTTTAGGTTTGCCCGAAGATGTTTCTTTGCATCGTTCAAATTTGTGGCCTGGGTTCAAAAATGTTTGGTTGGTTGATAGAGGTTGGGGATGGTTCAAGAAGGTGTGTTGCAACTTGCTCGGGTTGTGTGGGCAGTACCGTCCGCTGTTTAGCTAATTTTATGTTTTCAACTCCGAACACATAGTCAGTGGTGTGGAGTAAAGAAGATGTATCGCTTGTTCCCTCATGATATAAACTTCCTTTTTAACTAATGGACAGGATTTTATGACGAGGTACTAAAGGAAAGCGCCCTCTCGCTTTTCAGCATCGAGCAGGCAGCCGAGGCCTCCACAAAAAAAAACGAGAGCCAGGATCGCCGCGCATAAAAAGTTCGTGGTGAACGAACCACTGCTGGTCCCGTTTCAACCTGTGTGATTACACACGGCACCGGGCAAAGCCTGAGTGACCGCTCATGATTGCGTCATCCCTTACTCGCCCCCCTCCCTTCGGTCGTGCCCCCTTAGGAGTGTAACGAGGAGAACATTAGCAGTCACTTAGGATCGAGAGATGGAACGGAGCGGACTGAGCGAGTGAGCTGGAAGTCATTCAGAATCCAGTCGCAAGGCAGAGAGGAAACAGTCGAAAGGGGTAGGAAGCTTGAGCGACAGACTCGGTCAACTCTCAAGTATTGAGAGTGATACAAGAGTTATCCACCAGCATAAGACAAAAGTTCGAGGGCTAAAATTCGAAGGGGCCGGTTTCAAAATTGATTATCAGTCTAGTACGCGATTAGTAGTGGAAAGTGATTCGTGTAAAAGGTCTTCAGCTCAAGCTGATGACTGAAATAATTTGATATTGTACTGGGTTGTCTGTCTGGTATCAGGCGTGTGCTCGCTCCCTTCCTCTGTACTCGCCTCTGACACCAGTTAACAATCGAGTATATTTTTTTGGTGTATCTTATTTATCCTCAACTCGTGCGAACGACACCAGAGACACGCGATGAGAACATGTGCTCGTTCAGCGCTACTAAAGTTGTTTGCTGGAGGAAGTAGGGGTTGGATTAACGTAAACGTACCAACGCCACACGTAGTTTGGAGGAACTCCTAAATTCATAATCTTAAAATTCGAGGTCCCTCCAGGCCTCTGGTGGCAACGACCCTTTTTTTGGCTTTATAATATTCACCTTAACTTTAATTAATAGAACGAGATTATTCACTACACGACACAAGAAAGTTATCAGTCAGTATCAGAAAATTCACTTCATTTTTAAATTCATTGGGATAATCAGTAGGTAGCTATTAACATAGTCTATCTCATTGTCCAATAGTACCTCTGAAAGACACGGAACATTCAATTTAATCAAGTTACCGTTGGGCGCAAAATTAGAAATATTCGACGACGAGAAGAAGCCCTCATCTGGAGACCGTTTGGGACCTTTCATCAACTCGATGGTAGTTGCCTTATACTGCTCGGAAAGACAATTATCAATTGTGAAGTACTCCCAGCAATCAAGTTATTATACAGTTATTTCAACAGAGTCATTAACACTCGGCTTAGAAGTAATTTAGACCTTATCAATTTTCTCAAACCCTTGAAAAACCTCACCTAAGGAATTTCTTCCCGAGTGAAGCCACGGGAGCCTCTTTTAGAGAGAGGGTAAGTTAACAGGGGGAAAAATATTGAAAAGAAGAAAGAAGAATGTCATTTAGAGCTTGAATTATGAATAAAGAATGCATCAAATATTACCAAACAGCCTCTTTTAAGTTAGGTGGCTTGACTTCTAACTTATGGGTCTCGACAAGGCCAGGTAGTTATGGAGCTCGACAGAGCCAGGTAGTTAAGAGGCTCAAAAGAACCAGGAAGCTAATAGCACTCCGAATGGTTAGCATAACAAAAAATGAACATGAAACAGACTAATTTATACATACAAACAAAAAATATGAGCACGGTTCAGAGAAAAACAGATCATAGAAGAGAAGTTAGGGCAATGCGCAGACGTTGTGCAGCATTTCTTCTTAGCATTTATGTCTTCTTGAATTTGGTCGGTTCAACACTCGGAAAATGTCAGAGCTTGATGTGGAAAGTCAAATCGGTATATCTAAGTCCTCTGATAAAAGTAAATAAAAACCTCACGACATTACATCTTCCTCCCTCCCCGATCAGCTGAATGCTTCCTCTAGAGTTCAAACCATGAATGAACCAGAAAGAGCCACACAGAAATTCTTAAGAACGTTTTGTTAAACACTGTTTCAATTATACTTTCCTTTTGGGCGTGAGAATCATCACAGTAATAATTAGTTGGAAAGACCCGTGATACTCATTTATTTTTTTTTACGCTGTTTTTAAATTTGCAGTTTAAGTTTTTATTTTTGAATCACCTGTGTTACAAAATGTAATAATTAATAAAATTAGTTATAATGTAATAATGATTTAGACGTTCAGGGTCTTTATTCAAAATATCATGTCACTGTCACTTCGATTTCAATTCATTTAGTCTTTTGTTGCATCTTATGTGTTATATGTATGAAGATACTTTTTGATGTATGACAGCTTGTGTAAACTGTGAGTGATTTATGTACTCCAATGTTCTCGCTTATAGACTGAGTGCGTGCACTCTTTATGAAATAATACTAGATTGAAGGATCTGTGTGAGATTGTTTCATTGCTTTTTAATTTAATTTTTTAAGTAGTAAAATTTTTATCGTCACTTACTCTGTAACTTTTGTTTGATTGTATGTTACTGATTATTCATTTTGACGACTGGTTTTGACCCAGATCTCAATCATTTGAATGCATTGCATCCAAACAATGAAACTAGAAACTGTAAACAAATCAATTTTTAAAAATTTAATGAATCAAGAACAATTTGCAATGATTTTTCGCTGTTGTGGTGGAACTGTAGGTCACTCTATCCAAAAATAGATGAAATTAGTTGTACTATCACTGAGATAAATTATCACTTTGACGTTCCTAGTTTTACCGATAATTGGCTAGATGACTCAACTAAAAACGTGATTCAAATACAGAATTATTATAGCCACCATTAACTACGGTATTATAATAAGCGTGGCGGATGTGTCAGTACGTACGTATCTAAAAACATAGCTTCAAGAATTATTGCAAGTGCAACTATGAATCGTAACCATATTGAAACATGTATAGGTCTGATGAAAAATGGTAAACGGATTATACTTGGGACTGTGTATATGCCACCAACAGCCTGTCCGGTATCTTTCCTGAATGAACTACAAAGTATTGTGTAGTAGTTTAAGAAGTATTTTTACAATGACATAACTAAAATTTCATAAATGGTTTTCTGTCCAAATCTTTTCTTTCAATCGTCATGAAACCTACACGAGTCTCATCAGAATCTGGTACGCTGCTCGAAATCTTCATGATAGATCCAATAGATTTTCTTACAGGAATAATGACTGCTAACCTATCTAATCTTTTCCCTGTGCTTCTTATGAAGAAAAATGTCTATATTACTTGTACCAAGCCACCGACTGAAACTTACTCATATCGTTGTGTAAATGAAATCAATTTGAGAACAGTGCGCATTGTTCTAGAATTAGTGCTATAATTGGGCATATGTCATCAGGATAGTAATGAAATAAACATTGATAGAACAATACTTAACTTACCTGAAATTGTTATGACTGCATATAATCAGTGTTGTCCAATCACTCGTACAATTGCACTGAAAAATAGACAAAAAAAACTTGATTACAGAAAAAATTGTGATCAATATAAAGAAACATATCAAGCGTTCCTAACTCTACTCTACGAAGGGCGAGGGAAGATTCAGATATATGGAGATTCAGGAATCATGTGAAAAGTCAAAAAATAATATAGAAAACTACTTTAAGCCTAAATTCGATCAATTAAAACTGATATTAAAAAAAATTGGTGCCTGCTTAATTCCTGTTATGAGCCGTATAATAACGTTACGAAAACAATTAAGTTTATAGTTCAAGATGTTGTGGAATATCACGAGACAGTGATATTTTAAAAAAGACAGTGCAACTGTGTGTAACAATTTTTTGTAAACACATCATAAAATATAGCTGATGGTATTTCTCGTGAACATTCTGACTACTTGGATAGGGATCATGTCACGGACATGATCCATTGATCATGTCCGTGAACACAACTCTTTTATTATTCAAGTCTACTGATTCCCCTGATGCAATTTCGTGCATAAACAAATTGAAAAATAAATCAAGTGGATTAAAAACGTTCTCGGCTGAAGTGCTTGAAGGTATAGCTGATATAATTGTACGTTTACATACAATATTATTAACCAGTCGCTTCTCCGAGGAGTTTTTCCGGACTATCTTAATACTGCCAGAGTAACCCCTATCTTCAAAAAAGGTGGAAAAACTTGCTTTAACAATTATAGTCCTGTCTCTGTACTATTATTAGCAAAACATTTACGAAAATTGCATGTAAAAAGTGTTGTCCTATTCTGAAAAAAAATTATTTCTCTTTGATAAACAACATGGTTTTCGTTCTAAAAATCAACAACACAAACTGTATTAAATCATCTAATTTATCTTTATTCTAATGTAGATGAAGGAAAGCCTGTTTTCTCCGTGTTACTTGACTTTCGAAAAACATTCAATTGCGTTGAGAATGTCTTTTTGCCATTGAAATTCCACTGTTATAGCATTAGAGGAGTTGCTCTTGATTGGTTCAAATCATATACGTAACAAATCGGAAGCAATACGTTGGCATTGACGATGCACAATTGCAACTCCTAACAATCAGCCATAGAACAAGGGACTGTCCTCGAGCTTCTCCTCTTTTTGATCTTGATAAACGATATAAGTTGAATCTACTTCATTTTTAGATTCACACTTTTTGCCGACGGCTCGGTTTCTACGGCTCTTCCTAATGAAAATCCAATTTTAATTGTGGAGAGTATAGAAATGAACTGCAATAGGTTTCAATGTAAAGCTTATGAAATATGCCTCAATATCGATGAGACAAAATGTATTCTTTTCTCATAAAAGAGAAATGTGTCTCTTCCGTGCGTTAAGATTGGTAGTGGTGAAATTGAAGAAACCAACTCCTGTAAGTTCCTGGGCATTATAATAGATAAACTTGTGGCATTCAAAGAGAACATTGCATAAATCAGTAATAAATTATCAATATCCGTTTAAATCGTCAATCAAGTGAATAATGTATTGCCTCAAGAAACTTGGTCGAACACTCATTTCACCATATTTACAATACAGAATAAAAGCATGGCATGGAATTGATGAAAATAAAACTAATGTGCTCTTTGGATGCGAAAAAAACATTAAAGCTATAAGAAAATTAGAATGTAATGCTCACCCAAGTGATTCATTCTGAAGTTCAAAAGTACTTGGGTTTTTGGATCTGTACTAGCTCTCCATATGTAATTTCATGTATAAAACACTCACTAATAAAGACGAAAGAGACCTCGAACAATTATAAAATGCACAAACGGGCCATCATGATCATTTAACCCGGAATAGAAGTAACTTCACACTTCCTTTCTATTCAAAAGCTCCGTCCAACACAATATCCTCTTTATTTGAACTAAGACTTGGAATTCGATCCCTGCTGAGATCCGTCAAAAAAGTACTTACAAAGCTTTCAAAACGAATCTTGAATCCCTCTCTCTATATGAATTTGAATCACTTAAGGTAATCAAGTCAAATCAATTCTGCTATATGACTCCTGTTAGGGTAATTTGCCAGATTAATGACGTAGATCTTAAGTTTGATCTTAATCTTTTCAAGAATATACTGTTCACATCTAGCCCATGTAAATTATTTTGGTAAAATTAAACATTGAATCTTGAGAGAACTAATTCATTGGTCAGTCAAGTATGCAACTAGGTGAAATGAATTAGGTTAAACATTATTGTACACTTTAAAACCCCGTTGATGATAGGATGCCTTACAAATCGCTGAACTTACTCAGCGATACAAGTGGCTATATGATCAAATGTGTCCATTGTACTAAATTTAAGAAACAATCTACTGATGTTTTGCTTATGGTCGATTAATTGTCTACCTAAATTAACGAACATTTTTTACTTGAATTATCCAATCATACTTTTTCAAACTGATCCTAACATATCACTTTTTATCATATTTTAACTCATCTTTGACGCCTGAAAAGACTGGTTTTTCTTTCCATTGAAGAATTTACCGGTGGCTGGTGAATTTCTTCAGAAAATATTTTGGGTGGATGTTATAGCATTTTTAATACTGATTTCAAATTTAGATCAGAGGATTTTTGAAATTTATAGTATCTTAACTGAATAGTATTCTAAAACGAATTTTTTCCCATTAAGGGGACCATCTCGTTAAAAAACGTTCATTTCTGGGCTGATTTTCTAGAAATTTCACCATAGGTGTGAAATCAAGCAGCGATTCTTTTTTGTTTCCTGTGTTTTTTGTATTTTATTAGAAAGTTTTTTTCGGAATAAATGAAAAATTAGTATTTCGGAAAATGCCACTATGTTAAAGCTACAGAACCGGCAACATGTGTTTTAAATATCTAAATGTATTATCAAAAAAACTCATTGGAGTGAAATTTTGATTCGTTAAATTTTTTGAACGTTTTCAAAAAATTACCTTAAATGTAATTTTTTCCGTTTATTTTCCTCATATAATTTTCAAATGATATCTTCCTCAAAATGTACCCCAAGCTTCTGTAGCTCTTTTCCATTTCTATGAAATGATATGATTATCATTCCTGTACCTCTAAAACTGTGGGAGAAGTAGCATTTCAATCCAGTGCAAGTTTTCAGTAGAGCCTGACAAACTCGTCACCTGGGTGTGTAATAACAAAAGTGACGTCTTTCGCATGCTGTAGCAAACGAACGAATACACTCGCAAGGTAATGAAGCATATCGTTAGATTCGGACGAAAATTCTGTATTACATTAGTTAAACAACATAAAATTTATAATTTTTAATTTTGAGGTGACATGGTCCCCTTTAAAATACGTATTATTCGGCAAAACTGTTTGTTTTCTCGACATCTTTCGATGAAAATGTGACGAATAACATTAAAAGACGTCGAAGAAACTGATGACGCGGAACAAGATTTTAATATCTCCATATGTCATCCAAAGCTTAGTCACGCTAGCAGAAGGTTGTGGAGTCGCTGGAAATGGCAGAAGTTCATCAGCGCGCAGAAGCCGTCATCATGAGTGAAGATGATTATATTGAAATTAAAAATTTTTTTCTCCTGGTCTGCTAAATGAACTGTGAAAATTTAACGTATTGTCTCCCTGTTTCTTTGAGTTAAAAGTATTTAAACATTAAAAATGGAATTTGTACTGATTTTTCTGAAAGACTTTGTAAGCGCAGCCAGTAGGATTGATCAGTTTAAGTGTAGCTAGGGGGAATAGATATCGCTCGATGACTTCTGCATTGCCTTGACTAGAAAGACTTTTGCGCAGTGATTAAATATTCATTTATTTCAATCTTCTATTTTAGAACATTTTCATATCCATCACAGTTGCACACTTTCTAATAACGATTTCTAACTGAATGCTAAATTTTATTCGTTAAAATATTGCAGAAAAGAGCTTATTTATACGTTAGGAGCCACGCACAATTTTAAACTGAAACCTTCTCTTAAATAAAATAATTACGATTTTCCCCTTCAAGTTGTTCAATAGTAGTATACCTCAAATTGCTGATATATTCGCTATGGTCCCCCATTTCTGTCGTTCTTAAAAGCTGTGAACATGTTTTAAGTGAGCTTGTCACGCCATTTTAAAATTCTTTTAATCTGAATCAAACGTGTATATGCATATTTCATTCATTACTTTGTGTTGAGCTTCTATAATGTTTTCCATTTCTCAGTGCAAATGTTGTCCTTTTTTTTTGAACCTGATGATGATGGTGATGAGTTGAGTGACATTGAAGCATTCCCTTTAGTACCTTAATACAGCGTTTTGATGAAAAGGTTAGTAGGTTTCTAAGAATTTTAAAACACGAAGTGCATGATCAATAGTAACTTTAATGCTTGATAATCAATAATGTGCTAATATCATTGCCCACTGAAATTTTGAATTTCAGTTTGTTGTTTATTCTGCTTAACCTTTTATTTTTGGGATGAAATTAAATGTTGTGATCCCAGTGAGCGTTCTGATATTTACTTTATCGTATCGTTGCGGCATCACTCGTTATTGCCTAGGTCAGACGGAACTTTTCTTCACAAAAAATTCTTTACAATCTTCGTCAATCATGAGGTATTTTGTGTCTTTAATAATATGTTCAGTTATTTTCATTACAGTTTTCTAAAAAGCTGCCACCAGAAAATATATATGTGTAAACTGTCTTTCATTTAAAAAAAAAAATTTGGCAATGACGTAAATTGTTAATTTACACAACATTCTAAGTTGATGTTACGAGTCTTCGTTCGCGCTACGACCTGAGCGATTTATCATGAAATTGAGTGCAACAGAATGATACCAAGATAAATAAGAGCACTCAACTTTTAAAAAGTAGCCGCAGATGTATCTTTGGCAGGAGTGGAAGGGTGGTTCTTGAACATTCAGGAAGGAAGCCGTAGATTCAGTGGTTCCCCCCTCAGGGAATACAATACAACTATTGTATCTCTGGGAATTAGCGCTCCCAGGGGAAAAATATGCGGGTCCGAGCTGAGAGTTAGGTAGGCCTTCTTTTAGTTGAAATAAAATGTTTTTGTTATGTTAAGGACTTCTTTTTTTCGGTTCACTGCTGTCCTGTTTTTTCAGCACCTACTACTCTCTTCTCCGACTTCTATTTTGTTTCATAATCTTCTTTCACAACTTGCTATTTCTATGCCCTGTGTGCCTAAATTTTGCATTCCCTAAACTCCACACTAAATGGTGCCTTCCTCCTTCCTCTCTTTGGATCGCCTTAATGGCGGATAGTTAAACTAACTGATAATCTAATCTTTCAGTGGTTTCCACGTCGAGCACTTGAGTACAGCGACTCGATCAAAATCGTTTTTTGGTCCATATAATCTATATGGCGCCTTTTATGGGGTATGTAAGAATTCCTCGAGATATGCAGAACAAAGCTCACTGCTTTTGTTTTGTAATTGTTCCAAGTGTGTATTCAACGAAAGGATTTGGTGCGGCAGCCCACACCGCGAAGGTGAAGCGCCTGGAGTCAAGTTACGTGCTACCAACGCTAATATTTTCTTACTGCCTACGGCCCTCGGCAAAGGCATCAAAACCATGCAGGGACTCGTGCACCCACAGCCAAACACGCGCGTGTAGACAAGGTTTATGAAAATATACAAATTATCCTAGCGCGTGTAAAAATATGCCTAAATGAATCTGAATCGATGAACTATTAATGAATTCCTATGCTGAAGTCCTCCTAAAAAAACTAAATTCTAGTTAGACAATTAAAGGAAAGAGAGATTTGAAGATTCTTGAATAGCAGTTGTCGGAGACTCGGAAGGCTTGGAGAAGAGGCAAATGCAGATCGAACTCGTTCGTGACGTAGTTCCTTTGGTAATGTTATTCGGGAAGGCTTCGTTCTCAGGGGAAGACTCACAGAATATTCGAAATATGAGCGTAGATGAGGTCGTAAAAACTTGTGACGAATTATATCTTCAAGCACGATCGTTGCAGTTTTTTTGGAGAATCGAAGCGATTACTCAGGCCAGTCGCAACACTTGTTCCATGTCGCAGAAATATTCATATATAGACAGAGATTGTAATGAATAACACATTTCGTATGCAATGCGCACCCTTGCTTATGAATAGATAAGTCGAACTGTAATTCCGATGATGGAAGAAATATACTCCTTTCTTCAAACTCAACCAAATTCTCATTTCTGTAACAGGTCTGGAAGTCACGTCGTTAGAAGTGAACAGAAGTTGGTGGGAGAGCAGCTACGCTCCGCCTTCCTTTGTTCGGCACGTTTATACTGACGAAATTCAGCCAGACTCTGAGAAACACGGCAAAGCGGAAATCTATAAAATTCCAGCCACGGACGCCTTCATGACTTGTTACTTCAACAATGCAGATGTCTTCAGGTACTGTAAAAATTATTCTCTTTCGCTCTTCACCTAAATTTTATGGCTCTATTCGAACTAACGGTTTTATGTTGGGGTCGGCTACTTGATAAGGCTTACATTATTATGGATCACGTATATACAGTGACGTGGAATAAGTGTTTGGACAGCTCAAAAAAATTAGTTTATTTATAATTTCTTAAAAAATAAAACCGTGAAAGTTACGTAATGAATAGGAATATACACTGACACACTTCACCGAGCATCAAGATTGTGATATGTCCTAATGAATAATTCGTGAAATACGATGTGAAAAAGTATTTGGACACTTTCTTAATAAGTTTCACTCACGTAATTTCTCAGAGTTTGAACGCCTAAATATGTCAGCATCTTCTGAAAAAAACCTAAGTGGTATGTGATGAAACGTTTTCACAAGACTTTAGGATTAGTTTTAAATAGGAATCTATCTAAAAGCAATGCAAGATGCAGATGCAAGTAGATCTGACAAAAGATGTGAAAGATCGTAATATTTCTCTGTACACTGCAAAACTGTGCTGTAGGAGTATTTCTCAAAATTAAATTCCTGACAGCACTGAAGGTTAAGTTGTGGAGAAATGGAAGATGACTGTGACCGCGAAAAACTCTCCAAGAACTGAAGCTGTTGGAACAAGATAAGGATAACAAAATGGAATTAGAATTAGTTTATTGGAAATATTCCTCTGACGTACGGTGCGTTCTAAGCTGTTCTCAAGGAAAAGTGTGGACGACAATAAAAAATATCTTGCGACAACACAACTGGAAGAGAAAGAGACGATTTAATTAAGCCTCTTCTATTTACCCTAGTTTCATTTATAATATAACGTGAAATTTCACACAAATCATTCATTCAATTAAATTCAAAACAGTTACCCAATGCAACAAAACCGAAAGATCAAATTTTTTTGTTTTTTCCAACTTCTTGAAAGGACGCTGACATTTAAATCTAGAAATACACACCCACATACCTCAGCTGGCGCACGCCGAAGATCGAGATTTTCCTAGGAAAGAGGTAAACCCTTAAATAAAATGAAGTTCGCAAGGTGTAGATCATGCTTCAGAGTAATAATTTAAAGTGCAAAGTTCAGAAAATTTAGTATCACTTGCTCACTTTACTTCATGCCGAAGAAGAACCTTCCGGCTTTCAGAACTTTGGAGGGAATTAGTGGGAGGTCCAGTCCAGCTTAAATTAAGTAACTAAAATTGAGGAGCAAATCGCTCAACAGTATGTAATTTTTATGATTTAAATTATATCCTAGGGCCAAACTAATTAAATAATTAGTAGCCTTTAGGCAAGGGAACGAGGAAAATAGCGCTGTTAAAACTGGACTGGATGGAAGTTGGAACATGGAGGGTTAAAAATTACCAAATTGAGCAAATAACAGTATCGTGTAATAAGTAGTTTCGTGGGGAGAAAGATAAGTTTTTTTAACTAAGGTACACCTCGAAGTGCTGCTAGACTGCTTATATTTACGTCACAGCCGCCAAAGAATAATCTGATGAGAATGTGATGTCTTCCTGAGGCGCTTTAAAATTTCTTACAGAACACCGCGAAAGATTTCCGCTAGATGTTTACAGAACGTGTTACGTCAGGTTAAAGCTAATTCGTTTGTGATCAATGATGATCATCAAAAAGATCTAAGCGCAATTTAACGCAAATCTATTGGAGAATATTTAGTAATGAGCTTGCAAGAACTCAAATCACGATCTCCTCGCAAGACCTCATTACTGAAGAAACGACTTAAGAAATCAATATTTGAATGTACAAGCGCAAATTTGGAGCACGATGATGATTTTTTATTACAAATTATGGGGTTAGGTGGAAGCGAGGCAGATTTTACGCCCATAAAATTTCCTATTATGATCGGAGAGGAGATGAAATAACCTACACTCAGAGAAACACCATCTCAACTGTGAAACATGGCGGTGGGAAAATAAGAATATGCGGCCGTCCAACATTTATTGGTCCAGGGCGATCAAAAATAATTGAAGGAACTATAGATAAAGTTGAATATCGTTTAATTTTTGGAGGTAATTGGAGAAAATCAGGTGAGAAACGGGATCTCGAATATGAAAGGTAGTTACAATAGGACATTGATCTTCAAGCACACGTATCTTCGACTCGTGGCCAATCATTGGATCTAAATCCGGAATTAAATTTACGGAGAAAACTGAAAAGTTAAATCCGATCCACGCAGGGCGATCGACCAACCTTAATGAATTAAATGTGCTTGTTAAAGACGGCTGTTGAAAGATTCCTCTCAATTCATGCTAAGTTGCGCTGAAATGTCAAAATAACCTAAAAGTTATTATTGCTAACGGAAATGCTGCCACTAAAAATGAAACTTATCATTAATTGCTTGAACAATTTTTTTACCACATATTTTATGAATTTTATGAAATTACATACCGATACACTTCGACTATGTTTGTTCGTGTCAATTGTACACTTTCAGTAGCTTTCATTGCTTTCTATTTTGAATAAATGCTTTACACTAAAAGTTTTTTCTGCCTAAATGTATGTTTGAACTCACTGTAGCTTTGACTTGTGTAATTAGACACGTGAGCCTTATTCATTCAGGATATCAAGTTCGGAATCGTTCCAGGTTTATCTTTTAATTCCATGGAAAGGGCCCTGTTTAAGGACGATATTTCTTTTCCAATTTCTCGACCTTACAAAATTTTGTGCGTGATGGACGATGTTTCACTGTTAAAAAAAACATTGAATTCACATGTACAAATGTAGAGAGCAGTTCTTAGTAATTCCTCTGAGAACAAGCCTCCAGTGCACAGTAAACTCTGGTACATATTAAATAAATCATGCTGTGATTGATTTACAGCACGTTCATCTACTGATGGCTATCTTGTGCTGAGCTTCCTTTGCACATTTTAATTTCCCTGGAAGTATCCATATCGTGCATCCGGCTTATTGTACATTTCCTTACAATTATCGAAAGAGTTAAATGGTAAATCAATACTAGTATTATGAATGAAAATTTATTCTTCGTTGTCTGAAAAGCTGGTTTAAAAGAGTGTTTTACTCGAAGGTTGGCAACTGCAATACATTGATTAACCCTACTGACTCATTTAGTCTAATTAGACCCGTTTAACCCTAATTGAACTCGTCTAACCCTTTGGACCCGTTTAATGAAATTTGATCCGTTTAATTTGATTGGTCCCAGTTTACCTCAATTGGACCCGTATACCCTACTTGAGCCTGTTTAATCCTTTTTCGGGAAAATACTAGGAAGAGGAGGGTAATTGCTTGTAATTTTTGCTTTATTAGTATCAGGTTGTAACAGAAGTTCTGTCCAATTTTTGCACGGTGTGTTTAGGGCACGATTACTTTAATTTAGCTTGTTAATGTTGTGTGCTTATCTGTCCTAATTAATAAAATATTATTTCTTCCTTCACACTGTATGATAATTATCGTAATTAATAACTATTTTTAGCCCTAATGTACACTCCAAGTGAAGAGCATATCAGGCATATTTTACTGTTTGATTTCATAAAGGCAATACAGCAAGCCCAGCAGCAAAAACACTCAAAGACACTTATGGAAATGATGTTGTGAATGAAAAGACCCGCAGAAGATGGTTTTCACATTTCAAAAAGGATGACTTCTGAAAGACGAACCGAGAGCAGGATGCTCTAAAAAACTCAATTCTGAGCAATTGCAAGCTGCCAACGATGAAAATCCAACCTGCACTACTAGAGAACTGGGCGAAACCTTTAATGTAAGCCATATGACTATAAATCGGGAAATAAAAAGACTTGGTAAAGTCTCAAAGGCTGGGAAATGGGTCCCACACGGTTTGTCAGAAATCAACAGGCAACATGCAGCGTGTGACCTGTTGTGTTTCACTGCGTTCTCGTGAACTTCAGGCACCTTTTTTAAACCGAATCATAACTGGCTACGAGAAGTGGTTCTTTACAACAATGTTAAGCTAAAAAGACTGGCTAAGTCGTGGTTCAACGCCAATTTCACAGCCGAGAAGTGGACTGCACCCTAAAAAATTCTTTTGTGTGTATGGTGGGATTTGAAGGGCATTTTTTATTATAAACTAATGGGTGATATTCAAACAATAACATCTGAAGTTTACTGTCAGCAGCTAACTCGTTTAAAAGCAGTTTTACAGGAAAAACGGCCTTTTTTGATCAATCGAAAAGGAGTGATTCTGCACCATGAAAATCAATGCCTGACCCCACACTTCAAGAGCAAACAAAAATGTCACGAGACATGGGTCCTGCCTCCTTATTAATTTACATTAACAAGGAAACCGGATTCTCGGAAATGAGGAATTGGCATACCTCCATGAAATCATGAAAAACACAAAAATACAGGCAAACAAAAGTACACGAATAATTGAATAAAAAAGTACGTCACATATACTAAAACAAGGGCGGTACTCACTGATGTGAAAGAAAACCACTTACGCAAGCGCAGTTCTATGCGCACCTGTGACGATGAGAGATGTTGCTTCCGACATTGGGTATGTTATACACCATGTGAATTTCGCATAATTTTATGATTACGGCTGTGAGTCGCCCAACACGCTTAGGAAGCTAACATACAATGGACATATTATTTGGAATATTACAAATGTCAATTCCTCAAACCTACTACCCTTTGCAACACACTAACCCCACTAACGGAATTGGATGGCCGGCCAGCCCTCTTTACGTTAGCTACACCTCTAAGCATGATAGAATAAAACCTATTTTTATCATTGCGCTTCCAGCAGCACCGAACGCGGTCATCACTCAGATCACAGGTACACTCGCACCACCACAGCTTCAGTTCAGACTCCCTGAGTTATTCATAGTTCAGAAAAGTATCTTTTGACGACTGTATTCATAGCTTCTCGTAGATTTTCTTTAAGTTGAAATGGAATACGAAAGCGATGATTTTCTATGGAGAACTGCAAAGAACCGCCCTCCTGCAAAGATTAATTTACAACCTCGTTACTTTTATTACGCTTACTCAAAAGATTTTAATCTTTAATTCAATGAATGTCATCACAATTATTTCACTTGTATCCTTTCACGCACCTCGTCATTAGATTAAACCAGAGACCTTAAAATGAAGTTTGCTACTGAATACCTTGCAAATGTAACTCTTACAGCGTATCCATAAATTTAACAACAGAAAACCTGAAAAATACAGAGTAATCTTTACATTGAACTCAATAAGAGAAGACAGGCAATATAATCTTAAGGGCCCATAACAGCACAGCTCAATGAAAATACAGTGAATACTGTGCCAGACATGGTTGTACTACCCATCTGGAAATGTGCAAGATCTCGAGCTAAATGTTAGGTAGGTCTTCCTTTCGTTAAAATAAAATAGTTTTTTGTTACGGACCATTTTTTCGGTGCACTACTGTCCTCTCTCTCAGCACCTTGTACTTTCTTCGTCAAATTTTATCGTATTTCATAAATATCTTTCACGCCTTAACGTTTCTTGGCACTTTGTGCATAGATTCCGCGTTTTCTTAACTCTATTCTAAATCCCTCTTCCTCTCCTTGACCTTTGTTGCGGTTAGGGAGGCTTAAACTAACTTCTAATTGGATCAAATCTGCCCATCTTGTCCCCGACTTCCGTCCTCTGGCGCGTGCGGCGCTGCGCGTCCACGGAGCCCACCCATGCAGTCCGAGAAATCCTTTAATTAACAGAATTGCCTTTGGATTGTCTTTGGAAATGAACTTAATTATCACGACTTCCTCTTCTGATATGGCTACCGGCCGTCAGTGAACCGTTTGTGAAAACTGTTGAAAACTGCCTCACATGCCACACCATGCTTTTCCTCATGCAGCCGAGAAATCTTGATGGAAATTATGACTACTTTACCTTATGTGGCAGAACACTAGGACAAGTAGGACATTACTGTATGTGTGTGAGTTCAAGTCAGGTACGATGTAAGTATGTAGCTGCCTTTCAAGGCTGTGAGGGCTTTTTGCTATGACAAAGGTTACCGAATAGCAATAACTCAGGACAAAGTCTCGGTGCGGGATTGATGGTAACAATATAATCCCTTAAAAATATTAAAAAAAATAAAAGTTACCTTTACTGTTATTTGATACTATAAATACTGTGCTGTATGAGATTTAAATTATTTACTGTTATTTGATACTATAAATAATGTGCTGTATGAGATTTAAATTATTATTTTGCAAAAGGCATTGCGCACACACATACAATTTTTTACTGGCTGGAGATAGCAAAAGAGGCTACATTCAACAACTCGTATGCGTTTTTAGTAGAAGATCAACACGGTGAAGATCAATTTGAATTATGCCGGCTGGTCGCAGTAGCACTCATGTATATTTGAAAAAAATGGATAATTAGACAGCATAATTCTTATTTCATTTTTTCATGATAATCCACAAGTGTTACTCAAGTGAATGTCCGAGTGTTGAAACAATTGCCATTATATGATAATTTTACTTTAGAAAATCCTGGTTAGTTATCAGATACACACGAACTGTAACTTAATGTACTGCTAATGTAAATTAATTCACTAAAAAGTGGGTAAATGGGCAATCGAAAACAACCAGAACATGTGACTGCACATCGTGAATGAGCTGAAATAACTAAGTTATTCTTGCAATGCCTGTTTATTTTCGTAGGTCCATAATTTCTTAATCTAACGCTAAATTCAAACGCTAACAAAAATTTGAACTATACATGCAACTGAGTAAAAGTCCCTTTTAGTATGAGCCATGTATGAGCTTGGTACGACTCGCTCGTGAGAAAAACTAACTTATCCGTTTCATAATCTGCTGTGATTTTTGGGATTTTCCTGTACATGTCAGCTTAGCTCGATTTGTATTAATTACTTATCAGGAGCAAATTAATTATTTTAGTTTGATATATTCGTCCCAAGGATGATGATTAAAATTAATTTATTGCTTTAAACGCAGTTCATACGGTATTTTCACGGACAACTTGCGACAATAACTATGTAATGACCAGTAAATCAAAGTCACTGGAAATGCTTCGAAACTTCTGAAGTACAAACATAAAAGGTGAATGGTTGTTCTGGATGCGTGTCCCTCAGAGGGATAAAACTATTGGATCCAGTAGAAACCAAGAAAGATGCGAGGTCCCGAGCTGAAGGTTAGGTTGGCCTTCCTTGTGTTAAACTGGAATAGGTTTATTTTTTGTTGCGGACTTGTTTCTGGTTCATTGCTCATTTTTCTTTTCAGCATCTGTAACTTTCAACTTTTATCTTGTTTCATGAATTTCCTTCAGGTTTGCTGTTTCTACGCACAAGGTGTGTAGACAAACCTCATACAGTGATTTCTCGATACCTTAATTCCAAACTAAAGTTGTGCCTTCTTATTTCCTCTCTCGGAAAAACCTTCGTTGTAGTAAAGAAGGGTTAAACTAACTTGTGACCTAATCTATTTTGTATGTGCAGATGTAATTTGTGTAATTTACCGAGGAACTGTGTCACGGTCCTTTTATTCTGTTCAAGTTAAGTAAAGAGCGTACCTCACGTACGATAGGTAACGCAGCTTCGTTTGATAAATACTTCCAGCGAACATCTAGCTCGGTATGAGGGTCCCTTGCTGCTGATCATCGGTTCGGAGGGCGGTACGGTCGCCACACGACCGGCTCCGCTGGACTGCTCCCACCATCAGCACTGGCGCCTTCGTCACACGGTCTCTCTGGGTCCGGCACCGGGCCACGACCTGCTCGCCGTCTATGTCAGAAGGACCAACTCGTGACCTTTGAGTGATTACAAGAACAAAAACAGGATAGAATTTTGCAGCAGGAGCGATATTTTCAGGTTTGAATGGGTAAATACCAGCACTAATTTTCAAGTTGGGATCAATTTTGCCTAACATGTAACGTATTCATTTTTTCCGTCTATGTTACTTCGTTAGGAAGAATAGGCTCTGTAGACGTGGGCGAGAAATCCTGCCCGACGACAATGTTACAGTGAATAGTTATATACATTTCTAAATCACTAAAATATGGTTCCCCGTGTCTAATTGTATCGACGACAGCGATAGTCTCATCGAAAAATCACGTTGATCCAATTTGGCTTTTTGAGTAGACTCCATGATGCGGCATATTTAAGCAAACTTGTTACTACTCGTAGTAAAGAAAAGTGCGCGAGTCCTTCACCATCGTACGCCCCCGTTCGTGGGTCAGTCGGGAAGAGAGGTTTGCTGGGCAACTGAGAGGACTTCATTCGAAGAAGATCAAGTATAGTTTTTGTGAAATATTTAAAAAATCACAGCTAGTGCTCAATTCCACTACAATCAACATCGCCGTTGGAGAGCGGCTTTGGTACTGGAGCGACTTTTTTAGTCCACAGGAAGATTTTCACTCTCCATGAGGGCTAGTCGTTACTCAGATTGACTGAATAAAGACCACAAGAAAGGGGGGTAAGAGGGGGAAATATTATTTCATCCTCTATCTTCTGCCTAATTCACCAGATTGCCTCTAGTTTGAGGTACAAAAAGATTTTTCCGAAGTGATGTAACGTTGACAAGGCGAAGGGTTAATATCGAGCCGACTGTTCCTATTTTGTAACATATTTGAAATTTTTTTACAATCGTATTATTTAACTACCTTCTTGATGGACAAGCTAGTGTAGAGAAAGAAAATAGTGACGTTAAAAGATTCAACATTGATGAATCATGTTTGTTATTGAAATTTAGAACTGAATAAAACACTAAAAAGAAATCATCGCTTGTTTTCAACACATTTCGAAGTTCAGCTCTATCGTCAATTCAGAATTAAGACCTCCGTAGCGACGAAACAAACGTAATTAAAATGATGAAGTAGAATAACATACTTATTTTAACACAAAGTACAATTTTAAACAATCTCACAGTCATCTTGAAGCCGCTTCAAATTGAAAATTAGAATTAGTAAGTAGATAGTTATAACTTATATGTACTTATATTGGATGCGAGAAATTTAATTTATTGATTATGATTTTTTGTTATCTTTACAGAGACCATAATTGATAATGGAACTGGATTACGAAACGTACTCAAGTAAATAGTAGATTTTCTTACATTTTTTTACCGTTACTTATTTTAGAGATTCAGCATTTCGGCAGAAAGTAATTTTAGTTTAGATCATTGACCTTAAAACCGTAAATCATTTCTGTTCGAATGTGATAAACTCTTGCCATAGAAATTGGGTCATGGTTGTTTTCTGAGCACACTGCCTAAGATTTCAATACAGGGCGACGGTTATTTAGGTAGGCGGTGGTACATAATGCCGGACTGCGATGAAATTACATATGTGGCGCTCATGTTTGCCAACCGTGTTGCAACAGTGTCAAATACGAGTTCAAGCCCAATTTTCAATGCGTATAAATCAGACTATGTCGCTTGCTAGTTAATTATTGCTGTAAGCTTTTCTCAGATTATTTATGTTCGTAAATGTTGTATTCTATGGGTCGTTGTTTGTAACCATTTGCAATAAGATGCTTAACCAAATTCAATGTGATCTTGCTAAAGTTTTAATGATCGATCTGATGCCAATGCCTCCTATATCTACATGTAAAGGAAGCCTTGCCTGTTGAACAGGAAGGCAAGATCCTCTCTGTATCTTCCACATCTGTTTCTTATTTTAAAATGCTGTGATGCAGAAGTGTAGCCATTTGCTACACGTTGCATCATTTTGGTTCTTCACGTTGGACCGTACGTGCTGTAGTCTTGAATACCAGGAGCATCAAGATGTCCGGATTCGCTCGCTGGTGGCTGCCTTCACAAAATCAGTATTGTGAACTTCGGCAGCGGTACCTGGTTTGCACAAGTCTGGGGCAGGGGTTTCAAATAATTTACGTCGACGGAATCATGCATATGGCTGCGTTATTTCTTCTATGAGGATTTGGCTACCTGCGTCCTAAAGGACCGGTGTCTAGCCGTCTGTTTGAGTTGGATTTTCAAATAATTCAGTTTGTTATAGCAGAATAAGGCTGCCTACACACGGAGCGTTTTTTCGACGCGCGTCTTTTACGACGCGCGTCATAAAAGACGCCGCTACCTACACACGGGGCGTTGTTTTCCGGTTCAGTCGGTAGCGCAGCGACAGCAGTTGAGGAAAAAAGACTTGTGCATTATTTGTCGGAATGGAAATACTTGAGGAAAATCCAGAGGTTTTGATTACACACTCAGCGTACAGAACACTCTACAAGAGAAAGAAGAGGAGAATGTGGATACACCCATTGCTAGCTGTTAATACCAGATATTTCTCCAATTTATTTACTGAACTTAGATATGATGAAAAGAAGTTTTCCAACTATATCCTAATGTCCAAATATTCGTATGATGAACTGCTGAATCACCTACAACCATCGTTGGAAAAAGAGGACACCAATATGAAACAAGCAATAAAACCTACTGAAAGACTGGGAATATGATATGATGCAAATCTGAAAACAGGTTGCTTCATCAATATAAATAAATTCACTGATAATAATATTCACTTCTATATAGTTTCTACACATGAATTTTTCAGCAATTTGATCAGTATTCCACTAAATAAAAATCAAATTAAAATGTTTTCGAACACAAAATAGTCCTATGATAATGAAAACGAGCGAGTATAAAATTACAACGCGACGCTCCGTCTGTAGGTCTCGTAGCAAATGCACACCCGCCACTTACTGAGCAGTGCAAACAACGCCTGAACTTAGCAGGATGACGCCCGACGCTTCAGCGTCACAATGACGGTCGTCTTCTTGACGCCCCGTGTGAAGGACAGCGTCTGCTAGCACAGTCAGCTAAAACTGACCGTCGTTTTCGACGCGCGTCGTAAATGACGCGCGTCGAAAAAACGCTCCGTGTGTAGGCAGCCTAAGAGGCAGCGTGAGTTCTTTTTAGCCGACATGGCTAGGCAACGTGCTAAAGAGCACGCAGCATGTGAGAACCCAGCAGGCAGTATGCTGAGTGCCCCCCTGCATAGTTGCTAGACACGTATGGTAACCTGCAGATAGGCAGCATGCTGAGTGCTTTTCGAGAGCGACCAACAGCGACTTGAAAGAACTTACGCTGCCGGTTTCAACAATACGACTGAGTAACTTAGTTGTAATTTCAGCCCAAGTCGATGACTACGTAGAGTCCTTAAAGGCGAGAGGTACAGTGCGAGCTGAGTTAATTAGGGCACCAGTGAAAACTAACGAACAAGCATCGAATGGTGTACGCAGAGTTCGAATACTCTACCAACCTCAAATGTTCGAATAGTCTATCACCCGGAAAACTAACGAACAAGCAACGACCAAGACTGCTCAACTCTAAGAAGACTCCATACCCCGCTTGACGAGCCTTGCCTCCCGACCGCGGACCGAGTTGTGAGTTCCTTTCTCGCTCTTTTGCTCTCTAAGTTAATTATCGCAGTGTGTCGCCGGAAGGTAGTAGAGCCTGGTGTACCGAAAGGCCCCAGACCATCTGGGAAAACCCCATTAGAGTAGCGGGGGAGCGGGTACAAGTAGGGCACCAGCCACCTTCCGGATAATCCGACATCTGGTAACAAAAAACACCGACACCTAAGAGTAACACCTTCACCACCATGTCCTCCCGTCAGGGAGGACGAGGCTCAGGGAGAGCCGGCTCGAGCCAAAGTACTCGCAGCCTACTACCAACCCCAATCCAACCCAGACTGAATAATACCTTTCAAAGCACACGTCACAGCATCACACGCACCAACCCAGCCTCCAACAATAACAACCACCCACGAACGAACAACCAAACTCTTACAGCCAACCCAGCACAAGCCGCCAAAAAATCAAACACTACCTAAAAAATCCAACTCCGCAAGATCAATCCTAAACAACCAACAGACCGACAAAAATCTTTGAAACTACATTCAAACACTTGGACGCTCCCCTCATCTGTCTCACTGACAACTCCACTGGATGCTACGCTGTAACTGATGACATAACCGCCATTGACAAACTCACCTCGGACAAAGCCACTGAACATTTCCGCAAGATAGATCTCAAACCCATCATCCCCTCAGACCTTCGAGCCAAAAGAACAATCTTCATAAGACAATTGGACAGCAGCATTGGCCAACTCCCACCGAATGATATCCAGCATGAAATAACACGACTACAACCATGGGCGAAAATCCTAGAAATCAACAAAATCAAGCACTACACTCACGTGATCAAAGTAACCTTCACCGACACTTCTATGACACAACGCGCTCTCCAGAACGGCCTTCTCATGTTTAACACTAAGATTACCCCATCACAACTGGAACTCGAAAAACATACACACCTACGGATCTGCTTCCGATACTACAAATTTGAGGACCATTCTACTCACCAATGCACTGTCACGACACCGCGCTGCTCTGAATGCGCCTCACACGACCACACCTACCAGCACTGCGATTCCACGTACAAGAAGTGCCTCAATTGTGAAGGAAACCCCCGCACCCTTGCAGCATCTTGCCGCTACAGAAAAGACGCTATTCGGAAAAAGAACGAAGAACTTCAACAACAAGAAACAAACCAATCGAAAAGCACATACATTGAAATTGCAAAAACGGCCATCCAACAGACAACAAAAACAGAACAAACACTCGCACTCACCAGCCAAGTACACATAAAACTAGCCACTATCATCATAGAAGCTCTAATTGCCAACCTCACTCAAAAAAAAACTTCGGATCAATATTGTCAAAAATCATTCAAACGCAACTTCGACATAGACACCAAGTTCCCCGACCGTGACTCACAAAACCTTTTCAACATCTTCCTAGAACCCAACAAGCAGCCCCCAGCAAACACAACGGAGGCTTCTGCCCAACAGGAAAGGACTAACTCTAACGATGATGAAATGGACCTAGACAACAACACATCAGACGAGAACTCAACCCAAGACGAATCCAGCGACGACAACCTGACCGAAAATTGGAGAACGCAGCCCTAGAAGAATAAAACCAAACAACGGAAAAAAAAGAGACAATCCTCCTCGGAAGAATCCCTCTCACATGATGACACAATCCAGATTTCACTCTTCTGCAGCGACATGAACACACAGTCAATTCCAAGCAAGCTCACCAATGAACAAATAATAGAAGAACTGACCAAAAACCCTCCTGGCCTCAAAGTCGCTGTCGCGCATGAAAACCCGAACGACATCTGGGAAGACATCGTTGACCGCGGCTACCTCGTCGAAGGCACGCCCATAACTTCAATCACACACGATCAATTCGTCGCGATGGACAAATGCTCAAAACATAGCGCCCCCCACAAGAAACCCAAACACTCGACTACATAATGGATACACACAATATGAATAACACACTGACTGTTATCCAACACAACGTTCAACACTGGCAATATAACAAAATCGCACTATGCAACATCTACCGTCAATACAACCCACACATAATTCTACTAAACTCGCACTGCATACAAAACGACACTCCCATCAAAATTTGGAACTATAAGACATACACCACAAACAAAGCAAAGGAAAATCACGCTGGCGCAGCAATAGCAATCCGAAAAGACCTCCCATTCAAGCTGCACGATACCTTCCGAACAGATATGTTGGCCATCACAGTAGAAACACCACAAGACCCAATCACACTCGCCACAACCTACCTACCTCACCGCACTGATTACATCAACTACATTGACATGCACACGCTTTTTAACCGAAAGCACCCAACCTACCTCCTAGCCGACATAAAAGCCACACACCCCACTCTTGGATACACGTACTCAAATAGGAAAGGGAGACAAATACACTCACTAATAAACAGGAATGAATGTCTCCACATCGGCCCTAATTTCCCCACGATAATCACCCACCGTGCTTCCACCAGTCCAGACATCGTACTAACAAACACGCAAACATTCCACAACATCATACTCGAACCAGGTCCACTAACACCCTCCGATCACATTCCCATCATAGCTACAATATCAGCCAACCCCATACGAATTCCCATCTGCCCACGACCCTCCTTCCACAATGCAAACTGGAAACTGTACCGCAATCTTCTCGCCGAACACACAATACCGCAAGACTTAAATCCTACAATAGAGGACATAGACAATCACCTAATCACATGGGAATCCCACATCAACGAAGCCTCCAATCAATCTATCCCAACTATCACACACAAAACCACCCCAGGCATCAAACCCACTCATGCTACACTCGTCCTGCACGCGAGACACAAACACATCTACGACTACCTCCAGCGACACGGCCACTCACCACACCTATACAGAGAACTCCTCAGCCTCAGACAACAGACAGATAAGAACCGCCTACCAACGCATTTACGCGGCGACATGTAATAACACTATCGCTAACATAAAAAAGATGGACAACCCCAAACAATTCTGGTCCTCCATCAAACGTGTGTCAGGAAACAACAAAAAACATAGCACCCCCTACATCAAAGAAGACGGCATCTACTATCACTCACCACAATCCAAAGAGTCTTTATTCCGACTACACTGGTCAAACATATACTCAGGTATTGATGACCCCAACAATAATTTCGACGCTGAACACATACGCACCATAGAAACACAAATGAACGACATCGCTCCCCAAAATGAACCACACGAGACAGGAGATACTTCCCGCCTCCACAATTTCCACTTCCCATCCATCACAATTGACGAACTCAAGAACGCACTCCGAACGTTCTCCCAAAAAGCTCCAGGACCAACTAAAATAACCACTCACCACCTTAAACACTTACCGCAAAACATGCTCCAGTACCTTCTGTACATATTTAACAACGCCGTCTCAGCGGGTTACTTCCCAAACAAACTAAAACACGCAATAATGATCTTTTTACCGAAGCCCTCCACCTCCCAACACGAGGTGCAAAATTACCGCCCAATCTCCCTACTTGACACGCACGCTAAGCTCCTCGACAAGATATTAACCTACCGACTAACAGACCACCTAACCATCAACAACATCTACAACAGCCGTCAACACGGATTTCGCCACGGAAGAGGGACGCACACCGCACTTGCCACGTTACACGAGTCGCTTCACATCAAACAAACACAGAGAAACAAAACAGACATCATTCTACGAGATGTAAGCAAAGCCTTCGACAAAATTTGGCACACAGGACTCAAATTCAAACTGTCACAGCTACAAATTCACCCCCTATTCACAAAATCTTGTATAGCTTCATCACTAACCGCACCGCAGCCATACGAATCGCTAACCACACAGGCCCACCCTTTACCATCAAGTCAGGCGTCCCCCAAGGAGCAGTCCTCTCTCCAACGCTGTACAATTACTTCACACACGATCTTCCCCCACCAATACACAACACCGATTACATAGCTTTTGCAGACGACATCACACAAATTGTATCCGCTCACCACTCATACAACATGGCAGCCATACTGACGACACGAGCCATTGCCCAAATCAACAACTACGAACGAAAATGGAAAATCACAACCAACACAAGCAAATTCAAAATAATTGCCATCAGCCGCCGCAAACACCCAACAGTGCACATCAACAACACCCCACACCCTTACACCAACTCAGGCAAAGTTTTATGACTCACAATCAGCACAACCGGATATGCATTACACACCAGACAACGAGTAGCAATAGCACACCAAAATCTCTCACGTCTTTACAGATTCAAACACCTAAATACAGCAGTAAAACGCCAGCTCTACATCTCCCTAATCAGATCCAGCCTCATCTACCCACCCATTCCCCTACACACAATCCCACATTCATCTATCTCAACACTCCAGCGTGTACAGAATCGAGCCACGAGATACGTAACAAATTCAGAATGGCAAGACTTCTACACTGCAGAACTACATCGCCGAGCAAACTTTCAACCCATCAACATAATACTCCACAAACACGCAAAACGAATCTGGCAAAATATTCGCGACACGCACCCACAACTTTACTTATAACTCACGTTCCCGCAAGACACCCCCCAAATAGCGCACAAACAATTCCAGAGCTCAAAAATGAAAACACTAGCGCCCCAACCGAGACCAAAATACAATTGACACGACATCAACGAGTACTACTCCACAACCCCCCACCCACCACGGCAAGCCTACCTACCCACGCCCAGTTTTAAAGAGGCTCACTAACTAAACACCCATCCATACAAAGCCCTGACGGGTAGTTATATCTCACCACCCTCAAACTACTCATAAAAAACCCTCCAATACTAGCATCATATGCGCAAAGCGCATCTATATCAATTTCCTATCTATCCCTTTTCCGTTTCACCTCTGCTCTCCCCGGCACACTCTGCGTCAAACTCCACTTCCGTCTTTTCTATAAGCATCGACACGCGCGCACACACACACACACACACATACACACACACGAGTTAATTAAGGGTTGTTTACGCTATGAGACATTTCGGCCGTGAGGCGCGACGAGGCTCACCACTGAGGCTCATATTTGTGTGTGTATACGAAGTTCCCTATTTGCCACGGTAGTTGCGAGGCTCTCGAGTGTGTCACGAGATATGGTTCGGTCCTACCCCTCATTAATTTGCATTAACAAGGAGACCGAGTTCTCGGTAT
>JACJUY010005624.1:27669-54584 GCA_014220935.1 Platorchestia sp. MABIK | reverse complement strand
CAAGTTTAAAAAATACAAATACCAATTTAGTAACTCATAAAAAATTACAAGTAAAGAAAATCAGCCCTTAATCTGGAGAATGTTCTAAATTTCATTTTTGCTTGTATGTATTCCTTAGTGGAACCAGACTCATTTTACTTCAATTAAAAAAACAAAAATGGAGGGCAAAATACTAATACAATCATTGACGTAAACATTAGACATGCTTTTTTGAAACATGGCTTTGTTGCTTCACATGACAATATTGAAGCACTCACAATGAAATTATGATAAGCAGCATGAATTTGCACCTCGTATCTCATATATATTGATAGCAGCATAAATGGTAGGCATAGAAGAACAGTTAGATATCTATAAAAATACATTTCCACGGATGCTTAAAACAGCGTCGTTTTCAAAAAGATGGTTGCCATAAAAAGTAGCACTCTAAAATGGAAAATCAAAGATAAGATTATGCATCTCTCTTGTCATCTCTCACCTTGACATTTAGCTACAAGGTAGAATGTGATATATGTTAATCTAAAAATTTCAGATAAGATAGGCTACTCAAGAAAAAAAGCATTCTGAAAATGCATCCAATATACGGTACACAAGTTTTACAGTCTGCAGTCCAAACTAGCTATCATGCTGAGCATTGTAGGTTCTAAGCTTACTACTTGCTTATTTCAACATCAAGGAGAGATCAAAATGTTAACAATGCCAGTGAAGTTTTATTTATTGTAAATCTGGTTAGATTTGTTATCACATCCTACTTCCAGATTAATTTACACACAAAATTTTAGATACTTTTAAAGCTGATAGCACCCTACCACCAGATTTAGGTTACCTTTTGGAAGAAAAAGCTCATAAAGCTTTTAATTTCTTGTTTTAAATAAGTAGTGTGTCATTAAAGAGCATTGAATTGAAACACATCATATTCCTCTTTTTTTATTTCTTTTATATTTTTAATTCTAGGAGTGTCAACAGCATTTTTCTATGGAACTGGCATGTCGAATTTGAACTGTTCTAGTGCATCTAGTTTCAAATATTTGATTGAAAAATGCAACTTCATCGAGAGAAAAATCAGTTATGAGCAATCCTTTTTTAAATTACATTTAAATAATATTCAAAGTTTAACTTCTTACCTTCCAGGTCCAAACTCCTGTGATCATAAAACAACAGCACAACACCACTTTTCAACACCACTTAGTGCATCTTTAATGCCGATAGGATTCTTCGGTAGTCTTTCTTTTAGAAATGGCGGCTGCGTACATGAATTCGACATTAAAATTATTCAACTGGACAATTCCACTCGGCGCAATTCATTCCTTAAAATTGGAACCAGGACATTGAAATATCTAGTGTAGATTTTTAGAATTATTCTGACACCAAATAACTGAACACTTTTTAATTTAACTTGAGCCGGCGGCATTGCGATTCACTTGACTCGTGAACACTTCGTTCGAACAGCACTGCCGGATTGTCGTACCAGTTACGCACTAGCGCTAACAGTGTTGTCAGATTTCGGGTTTGCAGTGTTGCCAGATGAAATCTAAGCGCTGCTATTGGTTCGTTTCCATGACGTCTCCTACACAATACTCGATTCTATGAAAGACTGGTTTGCCGCTACCTCCTTTTCGTCTACCATGGTATGCATCACGGTCTACATAAGAAGGTAGGAGCATTCAAGGAATTTTGTATAAGAGCATTGGGTGCGGTGACGTCACGGGCCTAGAACGAATAGCAACCCAGATAAAGAGAGATGCATCACGTGGCGACAATATGTGACAGTATCGAGTCAGCTGTACGACAAGATGGACAACAACAAACCACTTTGGAGGCTATTCAATCAGGCACAATGGCGACTGGAATTAAAACAAAATCCAAGTATACTCCTGAGTAAAAGTTTAAGACCACTGGAAAATTTAGAAGAATGCCAACATTTCAGTGATAAATAATTAAATGCATTCAACTAAGGATCGGTAATTACCAAAGGTAAAAGGTGAAAAAGACAAAAAATAACAATTGAAACAATTTATTAATCAATCGACACTTTTAATGAATAATGACTTTTCAGTTGATCAAAATGATAAGACCACATACAAAAATCATAGGAAATCTTTCTTCAACGACGATGAGGTGAGCAAACATTGAACTTAGTAATGAGTACTGCCTCCATTCTTGTTAATAACCTCAAAAATTCTTCGTGACATACTAGCTACGAGGGTTTCCATGAGAGCTCGAGGAATGTTGTCCCAGCTCTTGAAGATGGCAGCACGAAGTTCGTTTACTGACGCAAATTGTTTACCATTTCCATAAACATCTCTCGCCATCCACTCCCAAACATTTTCAATTGGCTCTAAGTCCGGCGAACATGCTGGATGACGCAAAACAGTGACCCTGTTTTCTTGAAAGAAAGTCGTAGTCTTTCTTCAAAAACACTGTTTCACTGTTGAAACACTGTTTGTGAAGAACACTGTTTGTTCTTCAAAAACACTGTTTCAACAAAAGAAATACCTGCTCAACTTTTGGCTCAAGAATCCACATGTTTCTCCTGGGAACGCAAATTCTTATGTATACAATTATTGTACCTCCTTGAGAAGAATGAGCATTTGAGGTTCCAAAGAACAAGCGAACACTAACACTTTGAGTAAAATGTAACGAAGACGAACTCTCGTTGCACTTCTCCTTTCGGTGGTTGCATAAGGTACGAAGTGATCTTTTTGATATCTACTATGTGATTTAAATAAGCGCCATGAATTTGAATAAAGCTTCGAGATTTTCAAACAAATTATAAATTTCAAATCGGATCAAAACTCTGTTTAGTTTAGCTAACTAGTAGATCCAGCAACGAAAAGTACGGCATCGAATTGATTTGGTTCCTGACTCGATTCCTAAACACATATGCGATGCTCTGTGCAATAGAAACTTTGCGCTACTGCTGCCGCTGTGAAAAAGTTACGTCAGGCATTTGACACATTAATTAACTCCAATAAGTTCAACTAAATTTTAATATTTAATTCAAATTTAAAGTCAACTGTGGCAAGCAATTTTGAAAAAAGCAAACAATGACTGGATCGTCCCTTCATTTAGCTCTGGATCGTCCCTTCATAAATACTTCTTTAAGTATTTATAAAAATTGAGCTAGTGATTGCAGGCCAGTCAGCAGCATTATGAAAATCCTCTGAGTGACCACCGGGGGGCCATTGCCAGCAAACGGGTTAATAGAGCCTCTTGCCACAAGCTCAACAGAGCGCAATCCAAAATATTGCTTCTACAAAACATGTCGTTCCAAATTGATATCGTTATTTACTCCGTCGTTAATTTGAAGAACAAATTGATAATTCTAGAAAATTCGTATTGAGACGAGCTGGCAAATAAAATGGGATCGCAAGTACTTAGGGTAAAGAAAAAGGACCATTTCAGTATAGAAATTACTTTCAGCAAGCAAGTTAGCATTGATCATAGATTTGAGTTGGAACTTGAGCTTGGCGGGAAACTGTACGAGTTGGGGGCACGCTAAGCAAGCAGCCACCTCACTGCCCAGGCCAGCTGCTCGCCGCTCCTTCCTGGAGTCTCAAAGCTGAAAACAAAGAATGAATGTACAAGCACCTGATCCTTATTTTACTGTTAAGAAAATTAAAGCAATTAAGTTTAACTTGCTTGAAGAGCCACCATCAAACATGCGACCCATCAATATATAACTCAGAGAATGAAAAATGATGTTTCGAGTTCCAGAGAAATCTCCATAATATATATGGCAGGTGTTCAGAAACTTTTGGGTTTTGGCAATTTCGGCAAGCTTTCTCACCTCAAGGCTGAACACCTCGAAGAGCAGATCCCCTGGTATAGTGGATTTACTTCCGCCTGTCCCCAGTCCGGTAATTTACCTGCTGGAGGCGCTCGTCTTCAGCGTTGCTCCTTACTTACATGCCGGAAGCGCTGGTCTACTGCGCTGCTCTTTACTTACCTGCTGGAGGCGCTCGTCTTCAACGCTGCTTCAGCGCAGAAGACCAGCGCTTCCAGCATGTAAGTAAGGAGCAGCGCTGAAGACGAGCACCTCCAGCAGGTAAGTAGGGAGCAGCGTTGAAAACGAGGGCCTCCAGCAGGAAAGTAATTACCAATGGTGCTCACAGTAATTTACGCTGTCTGGTAGAGCAAATTGCTTAAATGCGCAGTTGACACCGATGGAAGTACAGGGTTGGAGGTCTGCGAAAGTCTGGTTATTGGTGCTCACGCACGCTATAGTACACTTACCGTCAGACGTCAAGAAGATCGGAAACTGCAGTGCCAACAAATCGCTTCCTTTATCCTGCCCTTTATGAAGGGACTAAACTTAAGGTTCTTAAATCTAGCTTAAATATAATAGGCGCACTGGCAGAATAAAACAAACAATCCAGCATGCCGAACTAAGGCTAGAAATTCGTACAAAAGGAAGACAATCTTGAAATTTTCTGAATAGAGTGACTAGCTGCCTAATGAAGAAAATGCGACCCACTCAAATAATCCCTTCTAATATCACTCAAATGCTGTGTCACTTCCTACGAACGTAATTTTCTTACATTTTTGGATTTTAAATGTTACTATTTGGTCCCGCTGTAACAGTTTCGCCACATTTGCTTTCGAATTAAAATTAATGGATCACAATGTAGCATATAATTTAAGATGAATGATGTTTTCCTCTTCAACTTAAAAAAGAGTATCTCACTTAATAACACCCTCGATGTGTTTATATATTTGTTAGGTTGCCGCTTCTTAAGAAAAAGCTTCATTGATTTGAAGGAGCCTTAATGACCAAATTTGTGAAGCGAGTTTCACCAGTGAACAAGTACAAGAATATTTTTATCATATGTGCTATTAGGATGGGTATATTTGCTCATCATACACATCTGGGAAATTTATTCAAGGAAAATATTGAATACTGTCATTTTTGACGAGCCGTTAGCACATGCATGATGCCTCAAGGTCTGTTTCAGCTACTTTGATACACAATTTGATAAATTCAGTGAAAAAGTCAAGTCTTCGAAGTCTTTATACGTTAAGTGTCTCGATCATAACCTGCGCATTTGATTACTTCAAAATCAAAATGGCTGTTTAGGACATTTTTGATACATGTTGTAATAATTCTCCATCGTTCATTAATTCATGATATAAAAATCCCTCTATCAGTATAGCTTGTCGTAAATTATAAGTTATTATATAAGTGGTAAACTGTAATCCTAAGTTCAAAGTTAGGGCTTGAATTTTATTGGAGCCCTAAAAGTCACTGGGTACATGGCGAGGATCTATGTCCGTGTCTTCCGCCTTTCTGTACTTGCCCAAACTTGCATAAGCAGCTAACCTCTATGCCAAGTTGTTTCTTCAGGCTCAGCTTGGTTAGCAGGAGCAGCCCCTGTGTGTTATCGAGGAGCCCTAAGTGGCCGCCGGAGTCTCCGTTGTGGACGTCCTATGGAGTGGTGGACGGCCGTGTTTTTATTCAGAAGATTTGGCTCCTTTGGAAGCTCCACTTCGATCGCTGGAACCTTTGGGTACCATTATACTCCACCTTGGCCCGGGATATCCCGCGATGATGGGGTAGACTTCTCCTCCGTCTGGTCGCCCGTACCTGCGCTGCGCGCCGCTTCTCTTCAGCCCTCTGAACTGCTCAGCGCTGTGAGGACGTGAGTCACTGTTGTAGCTCTGTGTCACGATACGCACTAGGCTCGGCCGTGTGACGTAACGATTGAGGAATTTAAACCTCGACAGTCAGAGTGGAAATGAAATTAAAGAAGGAAAATACACAGGAAGAGAATGGACAGAAAAGGAGGAAAAGTAGGAACAGCAGTATTAGCATAGTACACCACGAGTTTACCTTAGTTTTATCAGCATGGATAATTACGACAAAATTTGAAAGATATAAACATTTTTATTTTTGAACGTGGAACACGCGAGTTAAATGTGATAATTGCCAACAAACACATTCTGACACAAATTGACACACAAATGAGAGACGTGTGCTTCGAATCGTAATGAGCGCCAGCAACGATTGCATGTTTTAACGTTACACAAAATTCTTATGGACACTATCATAAGAAGATTTACTCACAATGAACCAGAATAGGAAAATAATTAATAGCTGGGCTAGCGTACACACGAAATAAATGGGGCTGATGCAAACACAATAAAGCCCTTGACTCACACAAGGCATCGAAATGTGGAACACTTTGCGTTTCGCACAACGTGAAACTATCAACATTCCAATAAAAAAACGTTATCACTCTATGAATAGTGCACATTTCACAACACTTTTCAAGGTGCTTCCTGTTTCTAACTTGCACTTTTGTAACCACTATATTGAGTCCTCAATACCAAAAAATTACCCTAGCTCTTCTGTGATGCGTCGTTGGCGTGAGTCGAACTCCACTTCCACTTGGGGCTTGAAGAATGTACGACTGTACGGCTGTTCAGGCCTGCCGTCCGCTGGTGCTTCTTACTGGCGGCAATACGTTCACAGCTCTTGAGTGCCGAAGGAGCTTGATTACTGTAGCTTTCGCAGGATTGATGCCGTATGTCTGCAGCTTTCTTGGTTGCGTAGTTCCAAGGGGCATGCTGGAGTTGCCTGTGAGATTGGGACTGGCGTGGAAACAAACTGAATGCTTTCGCTATAGTCGTTGCCTCATTTGCACTTGACGATCATCGCCGCGAAGCTGATGTGCTTCGAGCGGGTTCCTGTTGCAAGTCAATACTTCAACAACTGCTGGTTCGACTTGATATTCTTGAAATTTCGATGTTGTTCATCTCACTCAAATGTCGAATTTGAGCCCACACCGGAGAACGCCGGTGTGCTTCGTTTTCGTGCACTCCCACTGTGCACTTCTTGTTGCGAAAACCCAGCGAAAAGACCTCTCGATTCTTCTTGTGTCCTGCTTTTATGCGTTCCACTTCGTTCCTTCTCGAAAGTTCTCGAATCTTCATGGTTATGAAAACAGCAGTCTAATCCTGATTGGTGGAATTCACGTTTGTCCTGACGTCACGTCTCGAAATCTCATTGGCTAGGTGCTCGCTTTCCTCTGCCACACCTTCGAAGCGCGGCAGCTCATTGGCTTAGGTGATGCGGCTTTTGGATGTCCACGTTGTCCACGTTTTTTTTCCAGCGTCACGAATGGTTGAGCTACGTAGCCCTCACTTTGGGTTACGCTCCCTTGTCCTCTGAAGATTTTCGAACACTTTCTCACGCTTTGAGGCTGCTTCGTCACTTGTGTGTGTGTGCGTTTGATTTCTTGTGTTGTGTCGCAAGCCTGTGTTGTGTTTGTGTGTGTGGTGGGACCGAGGGATGCCTGAGCCAGCAGGCTGGTGACATTGATGGATAGCAAGCCTCTTGAGATTGCGAAACATGAAAACGAAGGCTGCCCTGTGACAACTTTTTCCTTTCAAGCTGTTCAACGGTCAAGATACTTCACGTCATCTAGCCCAACAATATATTTCCTAGCGAAACGAAATAAAATATTTCGTTACAACCTGATAATCACCACATTTAACTCACATTTAACTCACGCACGTGTTCAAAAACGTTACATAATAATGTGTTTAAATCTTTCAAATTTTGTCGTTATTATCCATGCTGATAAAACTACGGTAGCACTCGTAGTGCACAATGCTAAACACTGCTATTTCTAGTTTTCACCTTTGCTGTCCCCTCTCGTGCTGTGCTTCTTTCTCTCCTTTTTTTCTTTCCTTCTTCGACTATCGAGGTTTAAATTCCTCAATCGTTACGTCATACGGCCGAGCCATGGGCGTATCGTGACATCTGCGTCTTTGCCCAGTGACTTTCTCTAGCGCATTATATGAGCCTGTCTCGTAACCTGTAATAAATAGAAGTTTCGCCCTCTGTCTAATTGATAATTGATGAATAAGTGATAATTGATGAATAATTGATAATTGATAAATAATTGATAATTGATAAATAATTCATAATTGAGAAATAATTGATAATTGAGAAATAATTGATAACAGATAAATAATTGCTAATTGATAAGGGATAAATATTAAAGTGTAACAATGTTACGTAACTTTAAATTGCTTCTAAGTTCAAGCTTATTGGCTTCTTACATCTGGACACCAAGCGTAGGTAACATTATAAGCTTTCCCAATGTTCAAGCTAAACCTAATCTAGCTTTCGCATCTTTCATTCGACAGGCGAGCTTCTTAACGAAGACCTAGCGGGGCTGTTTGGCATAAGTGACGCAGCGTTAACTTGACGCTTTATGCCATTCGAAAATCTTCATATTAACCGTTCTAATGTTGCAAATTTCGGTGCTAAAAGCTTGCCCTGGTGCAACTAAGCGTTCTTTAAGAATATAATATAGTAATTTCTCGAGTTTCAATTTCGCCCTGCTACAAGATTTTTGTTATAGCTAACAAATTTTACAATATACTCATTTTTCTTTAAACGTTAGCAAAACCAAATGGCGACTAAAAAGGACAAGAATTCATTGCACCCGCTAAATTTACCTAAGCTGCTTACTAATTTTCCTGAACCAATACTTTAGGAAGGAACTAAAAACGTGGGCTCTTGTCAGTTCAGAGATAAATGAAGGCAATTACCGAATTTCGAATAATTTTAACGAAGAAAATAAAATCAGAATTACTGGAGGTGAGTGTCAAGATAAGGGAAATTGTCTCAAAGAAAATGAAGTCAAAATTTAGATACGGCTTCATTGGAAGCAAAATATACAATCCATTCTCAAAATTTAAAAAGTAGCCTGTGCTCCGTGCTTGCAGCCTTTTCTAATTATTTACAATCCGATAAAAAATGCTGCAACGAAATGAATAATGAAAGATTTTAAACACAAGAAATTTACTATCAAGAGCAAGAAAGAAGACACCATTTTATACGAAAATAAGGGAACTGGGAATCTTAGCAAGTTTGAGCAGTTAATAATTGTTTGAGTTTTCTGTCGCGATCATCAGTTAGTGTTTTATACATGAAATTTCATGTAGAGAGCTTGTAGAGATCAAAAAGCTTGAGAATTTTTGAGTTTTTGAATGAATCATTTGTGTGAGCGATAAATTCTAATTTCATAACCGCTCGAATGGTTCTTTTTTGAGTCTAAAGAGCAAATTGGTTTTATTTCTGTCAGTTCCGTTAAAAGCTTTTATCCCGTATTGTAGATATGGTGAAATGATCGTTCGATAAAGTATTTTTATAGCTTCTTCAGGCAATGCATTTTTTAATTTATGAAGGATTCTAACAGATTTTGATAATTTAGTTCTGATATGTGCAATATTCTCTTTAAATGTCAGATGTTTATTTAATATAATGCCCAGAAATTTACAAGAGTTGATTTCTTCAATTTCACCATCACCAATTTCAATTTGAGGAAGAGACATATTTCTCTTGCATGAGAACATAATGTATTTTGTCTAATCGATTTTGAGGCCTATTTGATTAGCTTTAAGCAACATTGAAACATTTTGCAGCTTATTGTTTATACTCTCCGCAATTAAAATTGGATTTTCATTTGGAAGAGCCGCAGAGAGCGTGCTGTCGTCGGCAAAATGTTTGAATTTGAAGAATAAAGTAGATTTAACTATATCGTTGATGAAGATCAAATAGAGAAGAGGCCCAAGGATCGACCCTTGCTGTACTCCATGGCTGATTGCCATCAGTTCCAATTGTGCATCGTCAATGCCAAAATATTGCTTTCGATTTGTTAAGTATGATTTGAACCAATCATGTGCAACTCCTCTGATGCCATAACAGTGTTGTTTCGATAGTAAAATGTTATTGTTCACGCAATCGCATGCGTTTCGAAAGTCAAGAAAAGGGAGAAAAAAAGCTTCCCTTTATCTATATTAGAATAAAGGTATTGTAAATGATTTAATACAGTCTGTGTCGTCGATTTTTTAGAACGAAAACCGTATTGCTTGTCGTAAAGAAATGATCTTTGTTCAAAATAAGAATACAGTTTTTTATACACAATTTTCTTGAATATTTTGCTAATAATTGGTAGTACAAAGATAGGTCCATAATTATTAATGCAATTTTTAACCATTTTTAAAAATAGACAGCAATTTGGAGAGAGTTGGGAAGATACCCGGGAAAAGGGATTGGTTGATAATATTAGATGTGCAGTTTGTGTAGATGCTATTAGATCAGCTATTGCCTTAAGAACTTTAGCCGAGAACGTGTTTAATCCACTTGATTTATTTTTTAAGTTGTTCATCCACGTAATTACATCGGAGGGATTAGTTGGCGTGAAAAAAATCTCTCCTCACGTTGATGGGATGGACCCAGTGTTTCCGTTTCTGTTTTTACTGGTGAGTAATAGGAATGCACACACGATATCCTCCCTAGCAACTGATTCTTGTGTAGGTCGTTCTGCTCTGCTTAGATGTAAACACCTGCTCTGCTCCGCTCCGCTTTTAGTGTGCCCGCACTTTTACCCACCACTGGTCTATTGTTTCTTTTTATTCAGACTCAACCAAAGCTAGATGGCGTTTTAAAATATTTTGTTTTTGTTGACAGTTGTATCCCTCAGGGAAACAAAACTATTGTATCTCTTTGAATTAGAGCTCTTAGGGAAAAAACGTTTGGTCCCAGCTGAATGTCAAATAAGACTACTTTTTGCAGTAATAGAATGGGTTTTTGTTTTGCTGAAAGACAATATCTTTCTGGTTCACCACTTTATCTTGTGTTTAGCAGGTACTACTTTTTTCTTCAAGTTTCATATTGTTTTACAAGCATCCTTCTTGACGTATCGTTTCTATGCGTAGGATCTTGTGTGAGTACACACCTTGTGCATAAATTCTACGTTTCCTTAACTTCAGTTCAAATGAAGCCTTAATCTTTCTTCTGTTTGGAGTACCTGTGTTGTTGTTAGGGAGGCTGAAACTATTTTGTAATATATCTATTCGAAAATTGCGCTTGAGTGAAATTCGATTTGAATAATACATTCCAGTTTAACTCACCGCACTAATGTGAAAAGAAGGGAGACTTGCTCATACACGCTGATACCTTGTAGAGATTCTCGTCATGCTCAATACAGCATTCTTTTCTAAACCGACCATTAAGGGCAAGGAAAGGCTTCAGATTTTATAAGGAGTATTAAACCTAACAATTATGCCGAAGTAGAACCAACGCACGACGTTAATAGTAAGCCTAACACGCATGACCCAAAATACAGTGCTAAAGCACCACAAGAAATTTCATTATCAAAACCTCGCCTGGATGGAAGAAGGAAATTTTCCTTAAACCCTAGTAACTAGTGTGAAAGAGAAGTGTGACAGTGAAGGTCATTTCATAGTAGTTAGAAACACCAAGTATTCCTACTCAGCCTTATTCCAATTTCCTTTGTACCATGAGGAGGCTTGATCAGTACACGCAATTCACCTTCATTGGGGAGGTCTCGCATTAAAACATACAACCTCTTCAGGTTGAATGGTACTCGAAAGACACTGACGCAATACGACGCTCGTTCACTCAGAACAGGGATGAAAAGGGACGCCATGGTTAGGGTCAATGCATATTTCTGAGCCCAATTACAGAAAATTCCGACTTCTGCCGTGGTAGATTTTATAACTGGTACGCTTAAGTGATGAACGACTGAATACGATTGAATAAAATTTATGAACATATAACTAGCGCCTTCTAAACAATTGGTGAGGACACTAGCAACCGGCTACGTAAAACACGTTCACTCCTGCTCATCAGTCTATGACACTGGAAGCCACTTGGCCGGAGACTGAGGAAAACTTTTAGAAAGAAGAAAATGAAAAGCGGGGAGCCACGAAGTACATATGGTACTCCTTAATTCTTCACATATTGAAAAAGAAAATGGAAAATAGAAATAATAACCTTAGAGAAATCATTACGTATCCTCTGCTGTAGATAGGTCGATCTTGGGGGACTGCTATCTCCAGGGCCTACTTTGAATTTTTTGAAATCCATGCCTTGTGTACTTTACTCGACGCACGGTGTTAAAAGCTTTTGAAATTTACGTGTTATCTCTTAAATATTTCAGATTATTGCTCGGTAATTTTCGTGGAACGCAATGAAATTTTCTGGTAGCCATAGGCTGATACTTTTAACAATTTCTTTGAGTAAACGGGAAATCTTCTTATGTTATAAATGAAAAAGAACCACCGTAATGATGTACAAGCTGGCAAACATTTCGAAATTTCTTTGGAATTGCCCGATTCCCTAAGAATCGTCCAATTCACCAGGTATCATCCAATTCACCAGGTATCATCCGTTGCATCAGGTATCTTCCAATGCACCAGGAAATGCCTAATTTAATAAGAATTGTCTAACTCCCCAGGAATCGTTCAATTCCCTAGGAATCATTCATTCCCTAGAAATCGTGTAATGCCCTAAGAATCGTCAAATTCACCTGGAATCATTTAATTCCCAAGGAGTCGACCAATTTAATGGGAATTGTCCAATTCACCAGGAATGTTCCAATTAACCAGGAATATTCCAATTCACCAGGAATCGTGAGATTCATTGAAAATCGATGGATTCCCTAGAAGTTGTCCAGTTAGCATTGTCTTGCAAAACTAAAGTAGTGGATGTCGTGAGACGATGATTGGACATGCTTTCAAGGAGAGCTTATGCACTGTGCTCCCTTCTTCAATTTTTCGTTTTTTGGTGTGCTTGTTGGACAAGTGAACTCCGCAGCTGTTGGGGAATATCTGCACAGAGAACTGCAGATTAATTGGCAGAATATTGAAAATGGCACGTAATGACGATACACGATAATTTTATCTGGATTAGTTAAGAAGTGTAGTCATACAGAGCCGAAGTGCAAGCAAATAGTTCAATCATATTCATGAACTGATGAATTTATTAGCGTACATAGCAGGAATAGCAAAATAATCCAGAACTCTTCGTGAATTTTGTTACATTATCAGAACGTTCAACTTTAGTTGAAGACGCTCAACCATGATTCAGTTTGTTCATGGCGCTTTGATCTTTGTGAACAGTTGTATTTATTGAGCTAAGTGGTTAATCACTATATAATCGTTGTCAAGAAGACTTTTCATATAAAGAGTTAGCGAAACCCGAGGCACAATGGAGTTACTCGCGATATCGTATACCGTACTAAGGGTGAAAACAACCTAGAATTTGAACGAAAATTTCGTGAAATTTCCTCGTCTGATTATATTTCACAGACAGCTACACATTTATCAATTCCGTAATAACGTTGTGAGAGAAAATCAACTATACACATCTAAATCACTTACGTCGAGAATAAGTCTGCTATCATTTCCGTCCCGGCTCTTCTTGAAAAGATCTTTTGAATGGTTCCAGAGAATAGGGTAGAAGGTAGATGGAGTGAAGGCCTGCCAGTCGCAGACCGCAGTGCCGTTTGGTTGTGGTGGCTGAGGTGTCGCTGCCGCCGTGGACGCCCCTGAGGAGCGCTCGTGTGCCGAACCCTGCTCAGCCCCCGCAGGCCGGACCGCGTTCTCGCTGAGCCCAGAACAAGCTAAAGAATTGCAAGATGAAGTTGAAAATACAATTTCTTTGAAGTATTTCTCATCGTCTACGTTCTAGCTGCTCCCAGAACAAGCTAGAAAATAAAAAATAATGAGAATAAGTGTCACTTTTGTGATGTACTTTTCAACGTCCGTCTAGCTGCTTCCAAAACAAACTTAAAAATGACACGATGCCAAAAATGATTTTTATATATTTACAAAATGCTTTCCATCGTCGATGATGTTTCACTTGAATGATTCATTCAAGAGCTTAAAATTCCTAACACACCCTGATTGATGTCGACTTTCTCTTGGAACATGCACAAAATACTTGATGCTAACAAAAATTTTTACTTCCGATGTCAAATTAACACTCAAACTGCTATGATCACTTGACGAGAAATTGAAATAAGCTCATACTCTCTTAATACATGAAATCCGTTCCACGGAATAGCTTTCTTTTTCGTGGTACTAAATTCTTGAATTCCATACACCCTATAATATGGGGCCGTCAAAGTATGTAGGCGTGAAACTTTCATGCTATCAACTTACTAGGCAAATCCATACTAACTAGAAAATTAGAACAAACAATATGAGTAAAGAAGATTTATCAAACAATATGGGTTTTTTAATCACTGTTCTTCTCACAAAAAAGGGTAAATTTCTTATTACTAAGCTACCATTAAAAACAAAGATACATCTGATGAAGAAAAGCGTTGACCAGCATTTCAAACCTGCTTTTCCTTTGAGCTTGATACCAGCATATTTGTATTTCATGCTTGACGAATTATAAGGTTGAAACATTAGTTATTTACGTATAACCTTTATAACTCAAGTCCAAAATCAATTGCGACCTTTATACATTTAGATATACCACTATCACCTCAATCAGTTTTGTCCCTTTCATAACATGTAACTGTCACAAATAAGATATGTCACTGTCGTCAAAATTGTTATAACTCCCTACCTGATGTATGTGAACTTTGCGACAACGCCATCAGCAATTTGTACTCACCAATGTCGTGATTATTGAAATTTAATATTATTCGCTCATGGACTGAGTATGTGTGTGCCCACGAAATTGCGCTAGATTTTTTCGTGTCTCACTTACTTCCTAAGCTAGTTTTAGGTAGAAATAGTTAGAAATAGTTCGATCTCACTGTGTTTATTCTCATGGTATTGGGGCACACCTTTCTCGTTCGGTTAATTTCATTCATGATGGTACCTTCCTCGTTTCTCTCTCGGAGGACACCTTTTTTGAGGATAGGGAAGTTCAAGCTAGGTTATAATTATAATCTAATATATAATACTACCAAATAATTACCCAACATATTGACCTTTTTTTAAAACTATATGGACACTACTAGAAGTATATAGGTAACGGTTATGGAGCAAAGTAAAGCCTGTTGGATATTGTTAGAGAGAAGCAAATATCAAGTCCGTTTATTTAATGTACATTTTAGATAGGCTTTTGAAATTTAATAATATTAAAGGTCATCAAAGGTCAAAGGTCATTAAAGAGTTGCCTACGTATAGATTTCATTACAAATGATCAGTAAAAATACCAAGTGTACTCGTAGCTACTCGAGTAAACTACATGAATTCTGATGGTAATCATTTCAAGTTGCAATAATTAATTATGTTTTGTTTGACTATGTTGCACACTTTAGTTCATCATCTAAAGTGTTTTTCTACCGTCGCCTCACCTAGGGTTGGAGCGCGATTCTTCATCGATTCTGTTTTGACGCAACCAAATTTTCTCGCGACTTCTGTGATGGCTGTAGGTCCGTTGTGGCCCCACCTCTTGCCCTGGAATATAAGGAGACTTGCTGTTGCAACATCATTTTACATTTTCCCAGGATGTAGCATCCTAAATACTTAGGATGTGGCATTTTTACCAGGATGTAACAATTTACCCAGGACGTAACATTTTACCAAGGATATTCAATGGTATTAGATTCCGATGTTTTCCTAAAATTGTAAATTACATTATGATTTAGGTAATTCCCCCATCATTATAGGTTATATAATATTAGGTTTAGCATTGTTCTTTCACTTGAATATAGTTTCTATTTTTTAAATTTATTTTTACTTAGGTAGATACATATCCCTAAACGTGGGAAAACGAAACTTGTAAGTCGACCATAAAACTCCGCGGTTCAGAATTTGACCTTTACTCCGAAATTCTATCCGCATTTCAGACCATAAACTTTCTTAAATTCTACTAAACGTTGCTCGAATGCGTTTAACGTCACGATTTAGTAAAAATTTATTCAGAATGCTTCATCTTTCTCATTGTGATTCAAAGGAGCCTTTTAAAATCGGTATCAGAATACCCTCAGTGTTCGAAATAGTCCAAAATCTGGTCCTGGAGTTACTTCCTACAAATTTCCGCGTCGAATGAGACCAAAATCAAGCTTCTAAGCTGAAAATTGTAGGAGTAGGGTTATGAGCTAATTTAAATAATTTGTATGTTTGCTCAATACCTTTTTTCTATTGCGAAAATCGAAATATTTAAAAAGAGCAGATGTGTTTAGAATTCAATTTCACATATCTGAATGTATTTTCGTCCCTCTAGATGCAATAAAAATGTGGCCAGTAGAATTAGTAAAATTTGGTAAATTAGGTAAAGTCCATGGTAGCAGGCCCCGTTAATTAAGGATGGAATAACTCCGTGATAATTCCATGATAAGATAAGATAGCTCCGTGACTCCGTGCAGTCAGTACGTTCCTTGTTTTTGCTCCTAAACAAAGTGCCTTCATTGGTTAGAAACTATGAATTTCTAACCTGAAAGAGTACCCACTCTCACCATGAGGATCCAAATGTGAATTAAAGTTATCATGATCAAAATTATCGAACAAAAAGTATAATATTCCCTCTAAAAAGAGTGTCCAACCCTCATCTTTACAAGGAACTCAGCTCCCTCAATCTTCAAAATGATGCTCCAAAAACAAAAGACGCAACAGCTACAGTGAATCTCAGTCAAAGTTTGGTGCATGTCCTGATGTATCAAGCTTACCAAAAGAAGGCAGGGAAGTGGTCTCTATGCTAATAAAATACTTCGACTTAGTGATGGCAACATTCAACGTGAAATGATAAAAGTACAAAAAACATTAAAACATTTTTTGAAACACTAACGGAAAAAGAATCCGAACACAAGCAAATTCTTGAAGACCAAAGAAAAAAAATAAATAGCCTAGTCTCCCATCTAGATCGCTTAGAGAAAATGATGAGGGTCAGGAGATAGAAAACAGAAAGTGCAGCCTCGTCTTGCTGGGGGGAACTACCGCACTCACATTCAAACGAAAAATGTAAAGAAACAGTCCGTAAACTTATAAAGGACAAAATCAACATCAACCTCAGTAATTCCGACATCACTTCAGCAAACAGAAGGGGGCAAAATACCTGCAACTGGGAACGAGGATCGAAGAAACATTACTTTCGAACTAAAGCATTATAACAAGACGCGCGAGATTTTGACGGCCTGTCGAGAGAAAAAATAACAATTTCTTCGTAAAGGAGTCTCTTATACCATCACGAGCTAACATTACGTACACTTTGAGAGTGATCAGAAAAAAATTTCCAGAGAAAATTGAAATCCCGAAAAGTCAGGACTGAAACATCGGCGTCTACGCTTCTATCCCTGGAAAACCGGATTCAGGACGTCATCCGATCAACACCCATGAAGAGCTCGTCCAATATCTGATGCAGCAATTGAGCATGTCATCGAAGCAGGTTTTGGGTGATTAGTGACTAGTACCCTACATACTGTTAGTTGAATTTCATGTCACTTATATTACCAAAGAAATGATTCAAATATGTCAGAATCGCCCCTTTGTATTTCCCAAGACATTTGAGTCAGATGTCGCTTTGATTTCCACCTTGTTCACTCTCCCACCTTATTTTAAAATAATTTTACCGGTCAGGTTATTATTTACGTGTCACCTTTGTTACTAACCTCCAAAAATCAATTTCAAGTAATACATGATTAAACATATCACTTTCATAATATGTCACAGTCACTGTTCATATATCATGTCAATATCACCTCAATTTTATAACTTTATACTGCAATTTCATTAACTATAATTTTATATTATTTCATCTCCAGTTTCATTTATGCGGAGACTACCTGATGTTTGTGAACTTTGCAACAACGCCTTCAGCAGTTTGTACTTTCCACTACATTGAGAACAATTTATGCTGTAACTACATTAAGAGCAATTTGTGAACTCCAATATTGTCACTCATGGAGTGGGTGCGTGTACTTCTTACGAAATCACGCTTGATATTTTTACCTTTTCTCTCACTTCTTGTGCTAGTTTTAGGTAGGAATATCTTTATTTTTATTTTGGTTTTGAATTTAGTTTCTTTTCTATTTTCTACATTGTATATTACTTACTGCTTATTAATTTTAAATGACTGCACAAGCTGACGTATTCGATGAAATTGACCCAGATCTCAATCATTCGAACAGACTATATCCAAACCTAAACGAAACTAGAAACTTCGATTATATAAATATATTGAAATCCAATGAATCGATGCGAACAACTCGCTATGATTTTTCGCTGCTGTGTTGGACCTGTAGGTCACTCTTTCCAAAATTGGAAGAGATACAATAAACTGTTACTGAACTCAAGTGTAACTTTGACGTTATTCGCTACACCGAAAGCTGGCTAGATGACTCAACTAAAGGCATGATCCAAGTACAAAATTATCATAGTCAGCACTCACTGAGCAATTAAAATAAGCACGGCAGAGGCATCAGTACGTACATATCAAAACACAAAGACTCGTGACTCATAGCAAGTGCAAGTAGGAATCGGGATCATATATAGTCACTATTCATAGAACTGACAAAAACCGTAAATAGACTATGCTTGGAACGGTGTATAGGCCTCCAACAGCTTAACCTGCATCTTTCCTTAATGAGTTCAATTGTATTATGTCGCAGTTTAACAGGTCTTTATACAATGACATAATAATCTGCGGTGACTTCAATCATGATCTACTGAAACATGTAAGCTGTGAACCAATCTCAATTTTCCGAAATATTTTTCAATCAAAATCTTTTCTACCGATTATCACCAAGCCCACACGGAGATTTCCAGAATCTGCTACACTGCTTGACAATATCTTTATGATAGATCCAACTGATCTTCCACTGAAATAATTACTTACCACTAATCAGATCATTTTCCAGTTTTTCTTATTTAGAAAAATGTCTATGTCACTTGCACCAAGCCACAGGCTGAAACCTACTCAAATCGTAACGTAAATGAATCAAATGTAGAAAATCCGCTCATTTCACCATACTTACAATTCGGAATAGAAGCATGACACGGAATTGATAAAAAATAAAATGAATATACATTTTACTACGCAAAAAAGAGATATCAGAGCTATTAAAATCTAGATTATAATGCTCACACAAATGATTCATTTAATAGTTTACAAGTGCTTAAAATTACGGATCTCTGTAAGCTCTCCAGATGTAAATTCATGCACAAAATATTGACCGATGATAGCGACAAAAACCTCAAACAATTTGAACTGCACAAACTGGTCAACACGAGCATTTAACCCTTAATAGAAGTAACTTCACACTTCCTTATCATTCAAAAGCTCGGTCACAGCACAGGATCCTCTTCGCTGGAACTAAAACTTGGAACCCAATCCCCGCGAAGATCCGTGAAAGTAATTCTTACAAAGTATTCAAAATAAATCATGAATCTCATTTCCTATCGGAATATTAGTCATGTGAGATAACCAAGTCATATCTTTTCGCCTACATGACTCATCCTTAGAGTGTTATTTGCCATGGTTAATGTCATTGATCTTCAGTCTGTTCTTAAATTATTTCTAGAATATATTGTTAACATCTAACCCATATAAACTATTTTGTGAAATGAAACATATTGAGTTAACTAATATATTGTTCAGTCTAATGCGTAACTAGTTTAGGTGAATTAGGTTGAACATTACTGTACACCTTAGAATAGCGTTGATGGTACGATGCCCTAGAACACGCTGAACTTATTCGGACCCACAGGTAGCTAAACTCATATTTGATCATTGTATTAGAGTTGAGAAATAATCTAACTCTGTATCGCTTGTGGCAAATAAATTGTTTAAATTGTTTAAATGACTTGACTAAGTGAGACCAATACTTCTCCAGAAAACTTAGTTATGACAATAGATGGTGTAGAATGTGAGGATAAATTAATTTCCCGTATTTCTTTTCACATTCGTAGTCCTTGTAGAAGAAGTACGTTTCGAGTCTTCATGTTTTGCTTGGCTTCACGCACGACAAATGCCATGCAGCTTGCTGCTGTAGTAAAGTGGACATTTTCGCGCAATCATGGTGTAGCACCGGCCCTGCCAGCCGCGTGATTGCGGCGTTAAATCTGATCTCGGGGGCGATTTTTGATTGAAGTGAGAGTAACATTTGACCTTATTTTGGGCTCAGCCGGAAGGTAAACGGCCTGGACGACAGCACTCACGTCATAGTTCTCAGCGACGTAGACCATCACTTGAAGCAGCATCGGGTGACCGGGCTCGAAGCGGAAAACCGCGTTGTTGATATCGCCCTGCTGGTACACCTACAGCACCCGAAAACGCTAATGTTTAAAATTTTTATTGTTTTCACACCCTGAATGACGGTTAATGGTAGCGACCTTAGTTACTTCTGGAAGATACGTTCCATACTGAGAAATACAAACAGTAATCGAATAGGAAATTACATAAACCCAAAGATATGGAAGGAAACCATTGAAGTTAATTTGTAGCAGTTGAAATATTTGGAGTAAGTATCCAAAATGTATTGTACTAATTAAAATCCCACAAGTGAATGATAGCAGTACGAGTATTTTGTGCAAATATGATAAAACTGTAGTGCTTCCAGTCCAACAAGCGAACCAAGTCTAAAGTGTTAATCATTTGCCAACTTTATTGAACATAAGAACATACACACAATAGGACACAAAACATCTGTTTCCTGCACGAGTTTCTGAGCGTGGTTTGAAGTGAAATGCTGCAAATATAGAAGGAAAATCTGTTAGGTATTTCACCCCCAAGGGGTAAGTCTAGTGAATATGGGATTCAAATTTTAATGGTATTACCTCGTACAGAACTGTTGCCGACACATTGGTCTAGCCACTGAAGCCTATATACGACCTTGGCCGGTATTATAGCCTCGAATGTGATACAGAAAATCTCATCAAAAACCGAACATGAGCTCAAATCTCCTGCTCTATATCCCTATTTATTATGCCAGATTTGTCACTGTGCTGTTACGAAGGAAGAGGAAATTGAATGTATACACTAGAAAAAAGGTCCAAGTACCGCTAAGAAGTTCGGCAAACTTTGTGCTGTCTTGAGAGCGATGATGTCAAGATCGGAGTAGAGTCCTCCTGATTTGTAAACAACCGCAAGTCTCCCGATGTTGCTCAAGTTATTGGGCAAGTAAGCTGAAAGAGAAACAGAAAGTAGATGCGATATGTGTTTCATTTGTGTTTCTAAATCTTTGTTGGGCAAATGTTACGCTGAGAGCATTAAGATAAGAATACTGATCGTACTGAGAATTACCAACTCCACAGCAGTCAGCGCAGTGTTACTGAGTAGAGATCTACGGCAACAACTTCAGAGAGGTTGAAGAGCGGGATGTCAGTGTACAATTTTAATTTGACCTTAATGACTTCTCAGTATCATCTTTTACTACTCTGGTTTACAAAACGTGTTCAAGAAAATTAACACTGGAATTTCTTACTCGAAATATTTGTAAATAAAAATATGTTAGTGAAAAAATTAAACAATACCTTTCAGTAACAGAGGGGCCTTTTCCAATTATTCCTACATTCTCCAAACTCCCATATGGAACACTGGCTATGAAATAACATTGTGAAATATTTTGGAAACAAACAAAAGTAATTTTGCATTTGATTGATTTGCTCATAAAAGCTTATCAATAGTGCAATAAAAAACAAATTTTCAACCTTAAAATAGTTATTGTTTTGCAGTTCATTTGGATCGTAACGAACGCGCTGTTTACTCTGCGTTAACGTCTTCGATCGCTCAAAAAAAATAGAGTGATAGGAAACTTTTCATTTTATGAAAGTTCCGAGGACTTCAAAATCACCGTGTTCATGAACTAAAAAACCATTGTCATTTCAGGACACTTGTGTGCTTAACAGTTTTTTTCGATGAAGGAAGAAGTTGCTCATTGCTTTATCGGACACTGCGTTATATTTTCCAATTGATCGACGTCAGCAGTAATTCATGAACTGTTTGAAAGTTGGATGACTGCATTGTTTGAAAATGGAAACAAAGCATACCTTAAATTTGGAAATATAATTGAACGTGCTCAAATTAGTTTATGCAACGACATGTGAATATTGGAAAGAAGGTGCTGTTAGTTGCACTTTCATAGGTTCAAAACTTACGAGTCATCCAGAATTTTTTTGACTTGTACAAGAACAGGAGAGGCGTTGCCGTCAGTAGAAGCTCAAAGTCGAGAAACGCGACGCGTAAGTTCTTGTGAACTGACCGTAAAGATTCAAAATCATCCAGAGTTGACTGGTGAAGCGACCGTGACGTCGTAAGGAACCACACCACCCCGTTTGGGTTGGTGGCGCAGAAGCTGTCGAAGTTGGGGGATAATGTGAGATTGTAAGCATAAATTCATAGCTGAAAAAACATGTTTGATTTTAATCAAGCCTTTATTCATATCATTTCGTACATTTGCTTTTCAATTGCCTTATAACCAACACTAGGACGCAATGACAGTTGCCCTCGGTTGTCCATTTCCGACACCTGGGTAAAATGTTAACTTATGACCGCGTTCTCCCTTTTCCAACAGGGAGAATCACAGGGCTGAATAAAATCAAGAATTAACTTATCCTTTGCGTAACCGAGAGTTGACAAATGAACGAGTTCTTGGTACAACGTGAAAGGTAGTATCAATTTTTAGGATAAATAGAGGTACGAACGTTGTCACAAAAATTTTAAAAAGCCAACGCTTCGAATTGCTGAAAATCCATGATCAGAACCTGGAAAGTGAAAGGCATAGATACAAATTCCCAAGCTATGCTACATGATGAGCTTTTTGGTTCCCACAGAACTTAGATCCCTGAGGAACAATGTAAGTGGCCCTCATGGATCTATACTTGGACCGCCGTTGTATTCTATTTTATTAATGATTTCCCTTCGATGCCTTCTTTCACCAGCATTTAAATGTATGCAGATAATGTTCAAATTGCAATGAGAAATTCTGTGTCTGAATTAGATACCGCCAATATGAATGACAGCGAAAGGCCTCTTAAGGAACCTGAAATCATGGTATGATCAAAGTCATCTCAATCTAAATACAAAAAACTCAGTGCATTATTTTTGGATCCAAAGATGCATTGAAAAACGTTCTCAAGATAACTCTAACGAAAGGAAATGATAAAATTAAGCTATCAGAACAAATGAAAAATTAAGCACTTATGGTTCGATCGAAATATGTCCTTGAAATCTCACGTGGAGATAACATGAAACTAAATTAACGGAAAGTCTCAATTAAATATCTAGATTATTTGCCATTATTGTATTTTTGCTATTGTCACGATACGAGAGGAGCCTTGCCCGGCCTCGCGTTACGATAGAGGAATTTAAACCTCGATAGTCGAAGAAGGAAAGGGGGAAAAAAAGAGAAAAAAATGCACGGAACGAGAGGGGACAGAAAAGGTAGAAAATAGAAATAGTAGTATAAGCACTGTGCACCACGAGTTTACCGTAATTTAATCTGCATGGGTAATGGCACAAAATTTGAAAGATTTAAACATCTCTCTATTTTGAATGTTGAACACGTGAGTTAAATATGGTGATTATCAACGAACACATTCTGACACAAAATGCCACACAAAATGAGAGACGTGCGCTTCATATCGTAATGAGCGCCAGCAAACGATTGCATGATTTACGTCACCCAAAACTCTATATGACGACTATCAAAAGTAGATTCACGCACAATGAATCGGGATTAGAAAATAATTAATACTTGGGCTAGCATACTCGCGAAATAAACTGGGATAATGCATAAGCAATAAAACCTTAACTTACACAAGATATCGAAATATGGCACACATTGTAAGTGCACAACATCACAACATAATACAAATCACTTTATGAATAGCGCGCCACTTCAAAGCACTTTCTCAATGTGCTGTTTTGTGCCTAAACTTGTGCTTATGATCACTGTTTCAATTTCTCAACACCACAAAAACCCCAAGCTCTTCTGTGATGCATCGTTGGCGTTGATATAATACCGCTTTCACTTGGTGCATGAAGAAGTAACGCCAGGCTAATTCAAGCTGTTTCCCCTTGCTTCTCAGGTGTCGGCCGGTGTTGCTGTTCGGCTGTCCCGCGCGACGTCGGCCCATTTTCAACGGCTGCCGATTTTGGTTGCACTGCCCTCGTTGGTGTTGGCAATTCTTTGCGAGGCGCCCAATGCACTGTCTGTTCGCTCCATGCTGCCCGTGGAAATTTTGGAATCTTGCATAGGCTGTCGGTATGTGGTTAGCACAGAAGGAATTTGTGCACTTCGTCGCCTGGCGTCTGGTTAGCCTCGATGGTCGTCGATTGTTGGTGGCGCTGCACTGGCTGGTCCTGAGGAATAGCGACTCCTCCTGGCTCTTTACGTTGCTCGCTTTCCTTGAAACTCTGAATTTTCGGACTTTCTTCGTATGTACTTTTCGTGGATTGATCAGTGAATCTCGTTGTCAGCTTCCGATGTTTGTATTCAATTAACGCACTATGCCGGGGAGTCGGCTCTCGGCAGCGAGCCGACTCCAAAATTTCCACGGGCATCATGGAGCGAACAGACGTTTATTCAAGACAGTTTAAAATTTGTTTTAATAGGGGTAAACAGGTAAAATATGCACTTTATACGGTTGACACACTGAGACTCAAAACACGATGCGGATACTGAGGCAACCCGCAGGCGCAATTGTTGACAGTCCTGCCAAAACACTGGAAACCGCGCGTGTTACACATAAACCGCGCGTGTTACACATGCGCGTGTTACATTGGGCGCCTCGCAAAGAATTGCCAACACCAACGAGGGCAGTGCAACCAAAATCGACAGCCGTTGAAAATGGGCCGACTTGGCGCGTGACAGCCGAACAGCAACACCGGCCGACACCTGAGAAGCAAGGGAAAGCAGCTTGAATTAATTAGCCAGGCGTTACTTCTTCAAGCACCAAGTGAAAGCGGTATTATATCAACGCCAACGATGCATCACAGAAGAGCTAGAAGTTTTTGTGGTGTTGAGAAATTGAAACAGTGATCATAAGTACAAGTTTAGGTACAAAACAGCACATTGGAAAAATGCTTTGAAGTGGCGCGCTATTCATGAAGTGATTTGTTTTATGTTGTGATGTTGTGAACTTACAGAGTGTTCCATATTTTGATGTCTCGTCTAAGTCAAGGTTTTATTGTTTATTCATTATCCCAGTTTATTTCATGTGTATGCTAGCCCAGCTATTAATTATTTTCTAATCCCGATTCATTGTGCGTGAATCTACTTTTGATAGTCGTCATATAAAGTTTTGGGTAACGTTAAACCATGCAATCGTTTGCTGGCGCTCATTACGATGTGAAGCGCACGTCTCTCATTTTGTGTGGCATTTTGTGTCAGAATGTGTTTGTTGATAATTACCATACATAACTCACGTGTTCAACATTCAAAATAAAAAGATGTATAAATCTTTCATATTGTGTGTCAATACCTAGGCTGATTAAATTACGGTAAACTCGTGGTGCACTATGCTAATACTGCTATTTCAGTTTTCTACCTTTTCTGTCCCCTCTCGTTTTGTGCATTTTTCTCTCCTCACTTTTCTCTTTCCTTCTTCGACTATCGAGGTTTAAATCCCTCTATCGTAACGCGAGGCCGGGCCAGGCTCCTCTCGTATCGTGACACTATTGCAGAGTAGTATGAGGAGGCATACCCCAATACCTTCAAAGAAAGTTACAAAAATGTATGAATTTCGTAGCCAAGGAGGTATGTGTAGTGTTGTTTCTTTCGGCACTACAAGAGGTATGGTAGCTGAGGCTGCAACTTCAGTTCCCTTTGCCGAATACTAAGGAGAAGGTAAAATATACGCATAGCGACGTTCCTAATCTTGTACTGATTCCATCGGTGACAGACCTTCCTTAAAACTAGCAGTGCCCTGAAGTCAAACAAAGACCTTCCGGTGCTTGTAAAGGCAAAGCGTAACAAGGACTTCTGTCGGCATTTCCGGATGTTGTGACATGCGAAACCAAGCGCGATAAGATATCCGGAGGTTTCTGCCATGCGAGGCTCACTCCGAGATACAACAGTATGCTAAAGTAAATTGAAGAAAAACGATCATGCACTCCCAAATAAACTCGGCTGTACTCCTTAATTCTTCTCTCGTTCAAGATCATGCAAGAAAGGTTCCTCACTCATAAAGCCCAATACGCATTCTCCTTCTACCGAACCCAAAGGCAAATCCCAGAAATCATGTTTAAGTCAACTATGTTATGAGTCACCTCGTAAAACTCTGCATATACGACTAGAAATAAAAACTATCATGTTCAAATGAGACAGTAGAGGACGCTCTTATTGACGTTTACACACTTAATCCTTGTCCTTTGGGCATGATGAGGAACTATTTTAATAAGATCTCCTTGTAGTCATTAAATGATAAAATTTAAGTGTCGAGCTAAAGAGGTTAAAGTTTTTATTCCAATTGCCTACCGGGAACCTACTAGCAAGATAAATGTCATTATCAACCTGTGTTCACATGAGCCCCATTCATTTCACTGATTAGCGTAGGATCTTTCGAGCGCTGACTTATCTTTGATGTAGTAGGTTTATCTCTGATATGATAGGCATATCTTCGATGCTCTAAGTAGTTCCAGAATACTTTCCATTTTGCATAGTAAATCGATAATTTGATTGAGGTAGTCTCAATTCCCTGTTGAAGATGGAAATACAAGTTGTCGCTTACGTTATTGAAGTTGATGGTGACACAAATGCTCCGTCAAACTACCTTAAACGATACCTATTACTTTGAAATTTTCAAGTCTTCAATTATATGATCTGTTCAACTTGTAAATAATTTATGGAATATTAGAATGACGAGGAAAGGCTTATTATGATAAGCGTAAAAATACGATGAAGAGAATGCGAACAAAGCGCAATGTTAAATATATCGATAAAATCTCGCGTTGATCCCTCACTATTGGAAAGGAATTTAATTCGTAAAGACGAATAACAACATAAATAGATTCTTATCGATTTAAGCCAAAGCAGTGGAAATCAAATTCAACCCGAAAAATTCCCTTACAACTAGAGTTCGTCTGACATTTGGCTGAAGTCTTTGTCACTTATCAGGCGCCTTACTGTGGAATAAACTTTCACAAAGTATCAAAATCCCTCAAACAATGAAAGAATTTCGGACCAAAATAA
>JACJUY010005624.1:7333-20846 GCA_014220935.1 Platorchestia sp. MABIK | reverse complement strand
GAGGTGTGCTTAGTGTGTGTGCATGTGTGTGCGTGTGTGTATATATATATAAATGTGTATGTGTATGTATGGTTGTGTACGCCTGTACTCAGTGTATTGCCCATACGCTTACGTACGGTGCTTTAATCGTTAGAAAATAATTTATTTTTTACTTTTTTTGCATTTTTTGCTTTGTAATTTTATTCAAACCTCAAACGTTTTAGTCATGGCTGAAAGTACTTTTTATTTCTTCCAGCACTGATGATGGAATAATTTTTTTCGGAAACGTTTGCTTTAATAAATGTTTTCTAAAACATTGGTAGTTCTTTTTATTTTGAGAATAAGATTTCTTAAGAATCGCCCTATAAGTACTATTATATAAGAAGTAGAGAAATTTTTTCACCGGTCATACCTTTCAATCGCGCAGAGAACCCTCGGTGGCATCTTGTCGGTAGACGAGGTTTCCATGAGGTATAGGTTGAACATCAGAGGGTCTGGATGCACATCTCTGTGAAGAGTTAACCACTAAATACTCGTTTTCAACTTGGCGCTCATCAGATCTGAACAATTTATTTTATAAATACGATAATCAGTAGAATCATGATGTCGATCTTTTACAGTGGACAAATTAGAGACTAACTACTTCAGGGCCAGAATAAGTTCAATGGTGGACACCGCGTCCAATAAGGGGTTCTTTATCAACATGTTGTTGATGAAAAACATGTCGTTGTGTGTGTCATTTTTTCGTTTGTTTGTTACAGGCAATTATGAGCTTCTCAAACTTTGTGTAAACTAACCAAAAGAACATATTTACACATTTTTCTCTGAACCTTACCCATACAAACCGTTGACTTGGTTATTACGAAGCCTATTACGGTACGTTTACCAACTAGGTCTCTCTGTGTTGAAATATTTTTATCCTGCAGTGTATCTTTCAGTGAGCGTGTATCCTACACAAACACGCTAACGACTAATGGATTTGTGTCCCGAGTGTCTAGGATACACGCTTAATTACACGCTGTCTATAGAGGATACACGCTCATTTGTCTAGGACACACGCTTATATGTCAAGAATTCAAAATATCTCGCGTTGAGAAACCAGCAAGCGTTAGATTAGAATCCGAAAGCAAAGTTGTTTTTAGGAAGGGTTTTCATTCAATATTCTAAGAATATAAGTACGATTTCTGAGAAATGAGTCAGTGATGTTCAATACTTCTTTATTCCCAGTTTCCTTGAGACTAAAGTACTCTAATGATCAAATATCGTGAACTATTTGCCTTTATTATTTACACGCATTCGCATACTCCCACAGCTTTGAAAGTTCACTGCTTCATTCGTCTCGAGATGTTAGCGTTAAGATTGAAGTGTATTTCCTTTTTCTGTGTCTTTTTCCCGGAAAAATGCTTGTTTTTAATCATTGAATGGCTGTGCGAATATATTGTCATATTTTCTACGCGCTCTCGACTAACCTTAATCTGAGCATAATGTAGTTTTCCAACGTACAGTGACTCAGCAAACTGCCGTGGAAACGCCGAGGTAGTCAAAAATTAAAAGCTTACGAGTAGAAGACGGGGAGCGTTCTGATATCAGCTAAGTCATTTTCGACGCCTGCAGGTTTCCGATTTGCAGATCCAGCCAACAGAGCCTTTTCACTATCCTGCGGCAGTTGAGGTCGCAGTGACGTTCGGGACTTGGACGAGTTGAAGAACCCGAGGGACGCGGCCGTTCCCCCATCGGACACCGGATCTGAAATGCAAGCGTTGGCTTTACCAGCAGGTCCGCATCCGAGGGAACGCTCGCGCTGGTGTGAGAAGCAGGGAAGGCAACTCCGGTACATTCTGAGCATTGACACCACAGTAACTTGGGCGCTGAAATGTTTCAGGGAGGATAAATTTAGGAGTTTTCTACGTTGGTGCTTCTATGTTGTTTGCGTGCCATCATTATTGTCAATGTTTGAAGAAAAGACATAGCCACTCTATAGCCGAAACAAGCGTTGAAAGTATGTTCCTTCAAATACCTAGAAATACTGAAACTCTTATACGTATCTCAATCAGTTTCCTTTCAGTAATACCATTGATGAAACTTTGAATGATGAGAGCGACAAAGTTCTAAAACAATTGGTATGGTCTCAAACTGGCCATCACGATTATAAACAAGAAACCAGTTTATTCAAACTCCCTCACTATTGCAAAACCCGAATCTAACGCAGTTTTCATTTCATTCGAATTAAGGCTTGGAACTCGATGCCTTCTCACATCCGTCGGGAGAAAATTCTTCACGGAGCATTTGAACGAATCTTGAAAATCACTTCATGTTGATTAATCTACCAGCTAAGAAATAGCTGCCGCCTTTCTTTTCGATTGCTTAAATCGATTGTTCTGCTCCTATGAGACAACAAAACTATAATAGTCCTAAATGTGTTTCTGAACATGAAGGTCTCTCATGCATCATCATCACCATGACATGGCTAATTAGATTTGGATAACTTCTGATCCTCTCACCCTCACTGAAAAACTATTTTAGGCCGATGTAGTGTGTGTTAAAGTTGTGTGTTCTATAATAAATAAAATTACAAACGTAGAATGAGGCGTCCGTCTGGAACTCCTGGAAGTTATTGAACTATAGTCGCCCCACAGTAAGTTATATCTCGGCCTGTCCATTGTCATAGTTCAGGTAATGGTCCTACTCATGTGGTGCTTGTGGATACAAATTGTTCGATTTTCTAAGTTTATTGATGTTTTAGAAGTTTTCATTTCAAATTTGAAACTAACAATGATGAGAAATTACTTGATGAATCACAATTTAAAGCTGGTTGTAGGAAAGTAAAGGACTAATCTGAAAAATCTGATCGTTGATGATCAAGCCGCCGGGGCGCAGAAAAAGATGGATTTACTTTTTTTTAAAGTAAGACCTCAAAATGTAGGAAACTTCATTTCGAATGAAAAAATCTACGTCCAATTCATTCGTGTAGTTTTATTTCAGCAACCTGTGATATTTGTTGACGGGGCAACGTTGGCACCGTCACAACTACACTCGGGAATGTGGCGCAGTTTGGGTCTCTCTCGTTTCCAGAGAGACTTGCTCAGCAGTTCTTGAATATTGAGTGTGTGGCATGTTTGATTAACTATCGTTAAAGCTCTGTAAAAGGTTGTGCGACTAATGTTTAAAGCAATTAATAATCCAGTGCACTGGAATTTATGATGCTGTACACTGCAATTCATAATGCTGTACACTGCAATTCATGATGCTGTACACTGCAATTCATGATGCTGTACACTGCAANTCTGCATGGAAAAGGTATTAAAGCGTTTTGTGTGGTTGAAAAAAGTAAATTTTCCTACGGTTTGAATGAAGCTTTCAATTCATGAAGCTGCCAGTATGATTAAATGGAAGATCGATAACCTCTTAATTCTGGCAAATTTGCACGTAGCCGGACCAAATTAAATTTTTAAAAATCCAAATCCGTACCTTCTGAAGCACACCGGCAGTCGGTCCTATTGCCGATCGTACGTCTGGCAGGGCAGAGTACACTGCGTGGGAGTTCGATGCCGTCATGGTGTGTAGGTGACGTCATCCGGCTTGATTGAAATGAAGCCTTCTATTGGCTAGTCGAATTAGCGAATGTGCGCGGCTCTCCCCGTGGAAGTGACTTTACCTCCTTCAGTCTACCATGATGTATACCGTGCCAGTACAGTGCCACTAGTCTAGCGAGAGCAAGCGGTTAGGTGTGTGTACTGTGTGTTGCGATGCTCTGTTTACACAAGTGAAATAAAAAATGAGAGAAGACTCTTTGCACACGGCCAGTGCGTTATTGGAACGATTGCATTTTCTTTATATCTTCTATTTTCTAGGATGAAAGTAATCATGAGAAAATCACTTTGATGAATATAATCATTGACAATCATGTACGAAAAATACTTTGTGAGGTTTTCTGATTTAGAGAAGAAAATATGCTGTAATTTAAAAATGTTTTACACTAACTGTAAACTGCAACAGAGTTGAATTTAGTATAAGAATGTTTTAAATGTCAGTGAAAGACACCAATACTTGATAAAATTTTGAGGAGCGAATTAAGTAGAAATGGAAGGTCCAGGGTTGCCGGACTGCAGACAGTGCCTTCTATTTATTCTATTCTTATTCAAAAAATGAGGTATCATTACTAACAAGCCTCTCGTGACTTAGTTTTTAACATTAAAATGAATTCAAGGAGCACATACATGCGGACGTAAGAATAGTTTTGACTGTGGCGTTCACTGTGGAAGTATGAAATGGAATGTCTGCATATATGAGAAGTCGTTTACTGCTGCTTTCAGATGGCGAGTTTATGTACAACCGTTACTGCACGCGTCACATGGCCGAATGTGTTAGCGTTCATGTCATTTTAACAAAAGGTTAAATTGCCCCAGTACAAAGCAAAACGAAATTTCTCAGTGAGAGCACAGAGGACGTATTCTTATTTGTAAAGTATGCGATGAGTGTCGCGGTCAAGTTAAAGAAATGATCAATTTCACAGGAGGTGAAAGAGTCAGTAAATTTTAAAGTGGAAATCACGCAGTTGAAAGGTTAGCTGGTACTCATAAATACCTGAAGGTAATTTGATACATGAATTAACTTCATCAAGTGTGCATTAGTAAGTTCATTTTACATTGCTGTTTCTTCCTTCTCAAGACAGAGAATAAGTTTCTAAATGTCGCTATCTTAAATATCAGAGAAAACGAAACCCCAACACAAGTTTTAGTTGCACAAAAACCTAAAGACAAGGGTCCAGATCTATTTCGTTCACACCATACGTTCATTTCAAAAACCTAAAAACAAACGTTCAGCCATAGGTTCAGACCACTAAAAACTAAAAGCGCACGCTGCACGTTCCGCTGCATTCAGACCACAAAACTTAAAAATATACGTTCAGACATAAGTTCAGACAACAAAATTCAAAAACATACTCACAGCCCTGTTATTCTGATCAGTATGCACCAACAACAATTATTGGCTGCATATCTGATTGCATCTATCATAGTACTGGTCAGGAGCGTTGCAGCCCTCATCGGTGATGCGTTGCATCTCAAGAGACTTCATCCTAACGTCTGTTGCCTATTCCGGGTCAGTAGAGCTGATGATGTCGTGCTGTCCAAGTATGCGAATAGCTAGCACTACATTAGGCGCTCCTGTCCTTTTAGGAATGGTAGTTATTTTTCTGAAATAGGTGCATTGATTTACCTCAAACAATGATAGTTTGGATAATAGACAGGCAAAATGTTTAGATGGCAGTGTGTTAAGCCAAGGGTATATCCACATGACGGTAACCAGGTAAGCACTGGTCGGACTTTATCCCAATACCTCAGAGTGTGGTCCAGCCTTCCTGGTTACCTATCAAAGAAAGAAGAACTGCTTGTTTCCAAAAAAACGATTCATGAAATGTATTAGGACAAGCCGAATTTTAGAAACGACCCATCATGCGATCCTGAACGTAACTTCTCAAATTACGGTTTTTTGGACGCAGCGTCAACACTGTTCGTGTTTCTACTGAACTCGCGAGACGCGGATTTGCAGTCGTGCCCTTTCCCGAACAAACGTGAAGCCTTCGACCCGAAGGAACTAAAATACCTAAAAGTTTGGAAGCTTGAATGAAAAAAACGTTACATCGTTGATTTTTCCTTCAATTTAATTTGGCAATCAGTTTTATTCGATTTTTAGCAGTCAAAAAGACATTAAAAAATACTAGTCATCAGACCATTTTTCATAGTCCTCATGATACACCAAACGCATCCTAATGGAATTTCGTAGTTTAAATATTGCGGCATGAACTTACCTGTGTTCAAACAACGATATTGGGGAAAATGTTATTTTTCCCAACATCACAATTTACAACAAATTATGTCCCAGCAATTAATGTGATAGGATCAATAATGGTTTTGAAGATCAAATAAAACATGTAAAAATCAGGTATCGGATTACTTCTGATTATGTAAATGGAAGAAGCCATCTGACCGCTAGTGCTTTATTCAGTCTACAACCTAGTGGTCACCTGCCGCTTACAAATTTGTGGTCACCTGCCGCTTACAACTTTGTGGTCACCTGCCGCTTACAACTTTGTGGTCACCTGCCGCTTACAACTTTGTGGTCACCTGCCGCTTACAACTTTGTGGTCACCTGCCGTTTTCAACTTTATGGGCCTCTGCTTTTCACAACTTGTGGTTACCTGCCGCTAACAACTTTGTTGTATTTGCAGGTTATAACTTTATGGGCATTTGCCGTTTACGAATTTGTAGACATTTGCCGTTTACAACTTTGTAGGCATCTGCTGTAAACAAATTTGTGGGCATTTGCTGTTTTTAACTTTGTGTGCATTTCCAGTTCATATCTTTGTGTGCATTTGCGGTTTGTAACTTTGTGAGTATTTGCAGTTTACAACTTTGGGGCATTTCTAGGTTATAAATTTTTTAGCATTTCCAGGTTATACCCTTGTGGTCTTTTGCACTTTAAAACTTTGTAGGCATTCGCCGTTTACAACTTTGTGGAGAGTTGCAGATCACAACTTTCGGAATCTGAGTGCGATGAAAACGCGATTTATTTTCGGTGAGTTCTGACGTAGGTGACTCGGAAATTTCACTGTCATACCCATAAATAGGAGCCATGAACTTGAAAAAGCCTCACTGAATAATTCTTTTAAATAATAATCCAGTCTACAGCTGGAAAGTATTGTCAATATTTCCAATTGTAAATCTATGTGCAACCAATTTTTTTCCCACCAAATGATCACCCTGATAATGTTCTTTGTCTGTATAACATTCTAACGTCTTCTATCAGCCTTCTAAATCATCAACTGCCGATCTGTTAGCAATTCTCGCCCAAACATGCTGTGGATCAAGTTTTACCCTTTGTGTGTTCGTTACACCAATTCTGTTCTCTTAATTCAATGCGAGTAGAGCTTAACTTTTTGCTCATTTATGCCTTTATATTTGCTCCACTAATTCAATGTGAGAACAGTTTACCCTTCTGCTCATTTGTGCCATAGATTTTTTTCATTAATTCAATTATTTTAATTATGGGTAAAGTTTTACCATCTGTGTTCCTGTTCCATTAATTTCATTTCATTAGTTCATTATGGTTACAGTTTGCCCTTCTGCACATTTTTAAAATTACCTTTGTTCCATTGATTCAGCGCATGTTCAATTGAACCTTTTGCACATTTATGCAATTAATTTTATTTCATTAATTTATTGTTTGGGAAGTTTTACTTTCTGTGAATTTGTTTTCTGAATTTTCACCTCTGATTTAAGATGGCGCGTCAAGTCAGCAACCTGGTGCGCAAAGTGCCCTAAGCAAGACACTTTGGTTCTTTGTTGTGAGAGAACGAAACACACGTCAACACTATGGATATTGCATTAAAACAAATACTGGCCGTAGAGCTTACGTTACTCGTAGTGACGTTGCCTTTAGTCAACAAAAATACACTGGTCGTATGCCTCACATTACCTGCAGTGAACATTGCCTGCTCTCAAAACATACTAGTTGCATTGGCTCACATAGCTTGAAGTGACAGCATGCTTTGACACGTTAACTGCGATGGGTTAATTAAACCGAAGTTCAATATACAATTCAAATTTAAAATCAATTGTGGCAATCAACTTTGAAAATACCAAACATTAACTGGATCGTGTTTTTATTCAGTTTTCATTAAGTATTTATAAAAAATGAGTTAGTGACTGCAGGTGGGTTAGCAGCACTACGAAAATCACCTATGTGACCACCGGTGGGTCACTTCGCAGGAAATGTGTTAAAGAAATGCTGGTCGTAGAGCTATAGCGATGGCCCCCTAAACCGGTTTAGGACATCACATTTTCCAATATGGACGATAGTTCCTACTGTTGAAAAAATTGAAACTCCTTGAGGGGCAATAAACATTTTGAAAATCTTGATTAAAGTAGCCACTTCACCAATCTGAGCATAGAAACGAGACATCAAAAATTTCGCTCTAACTTTATCAATTACATTTAAAATATTTTAACGTGCAAACTCGACTGTTTCAACTGTAAGTGAATCCAGCAACACGTTAGTTTCTTCTCAAAGTTAGTTTCTAAGTTTCTTCTCAATTAATTGAATTCTGTAATCATGAGCGTGTCAAAGTTCTCAAGTTTGGCATCTGAAAACCAGATGCCAAATTTTTTTATTTTCACTGACTACCACTTCATGAAATTAAATAATTAAACTTCAAATCTGCTAAAATGCCTGGAGACATTCTGAAGGGGAAACATCCAGTTAACTACACAAAAAACCGTCTCCATAACAAGTCGGAAAAACTAATTTTTTTAGAAAAGTCCCCACGTTCATCACCGACGTAAATACTGCTCAGCTCTAAGTACTTCAAGTACAACGCTGTGATCAGCTCTTTGCCAAGAAAGAACGAGTTAACTCGTCTGAATTGTCTCTCTCAAAGTATGACGAGTAAACTTGTCCAAAACCTAATGAATCGAACACAACTACTGACTAGTTTATGGGTATGTCGATTCTGAGCCCTTCTCAGCTATCTCTATGTCCAGCATGAAAAAACTACCCGAACAAATAATAAAATACGCTGGCAAATGAAACATGTTTTCTTCAAAAATTCGCACGAGAATGGGCTAAATGCTCTAGAGCTTAATTAAGATCTACCCTCAGGTCCAAGACGGAAGTTGCTGTGGCAGTGTGTGGTGGTCGCATCCGTTTTGGTGATATCAATCGCGACCTTCGTGAGCAGCGATGTTTTCTACACAGGTGATGATAGCAGTGCAATCCAAACGTGCCGCAGGTGTTGAGTTTGCTTCAAGCTGTGCATGCTGCCAGAAAAATGATTAAAAGTTGTAAGCCGTCAGTAGTGATGTATGAATAATCTTCAAGGTACATGTTTTCTTTTCGTTTAAAAGCTACCCTTCAAATAAATTACGTCGTTGTATCGGCACAGCTGGAAGCGTAAGTTATTTCATCGACTAGGTGATGGTGTGGGCTGTATAGTCAGACCAATATGATCCACTTTAGGCTTTTCAACAAAAATATTTCTAAAGGTATGCCACATGTGAAGATTGGTCTCTGAGCGTACAGCATCATGAATTGCAGTGTACAGCATCTTAAATAGCATCGTACTGCATCATGAATTGCAGTGTACAGCATCATGAATTGCAGTGTACAGCATCTTAAATAGCATCGTACTGCATCATGAATTGCAGTGNTCGAATAAAACTGATTGCCAAATTAAATTGAAGGAAAAATCAACGATGTAACGTTTTTTTCATTCAAACTTCAAAACTTTTAGGTATTTTAGTTTCTTCGGGTCGAAGGCTTCACGTTTGTTCGGGAAAGGGCATGACTGCAAATCCGCGTCTTGCGAGTTCAGTAGAAACACGAACATTGTTGACGCTGCGTCCAAAAAACCGTAACTTGAGAAGTTACGTTCAGGATCGCATGATGGGTCGTTTCTAAAATTCGGCGTGTCCTAATACATTTCATGAATCGTTTTTTTTTTAAACAAGCAGTTCTTCTTTCTTTGATAGGTAACCAGGAAGGCTGGACCACACTCTGAGGTATTGGGATAAAGTCCGACCAGTGCTTACCTGGTTACCGTCATGTGGATATACCCTTGGCTTAACACACTGCCATCTACACATTTTGCCTGTCTATTATCAAAACGATCTTTGTTTGAGGTAAATCAATGCACCTATTTCAGAAAAATAACTACCATTCCTAAAAGTACAGGAGCGCCTAATGTAGTGCTAGCTATTCGCATACCTGCACAGCACGACATCATCAGCTCTACTGACCCGGAATAGGCAACAGACGTTAGGATGAAGTCTCTTGAGATGCAACGCATCACCGATGAGGGCTGCAACGCTCCTGAAAAGTACTATGATTGATGCAATCAGATATGCAGCCAATTATTGTTATTGGTGCATACTGATCAGAATAACAGGGCTGTGCGTATGTTTTTGGATTTTGTAGTCTGAACTTGTGTCTGAACGTATATTTTTAAGTTTTGTGGTCTGAATGCAGCGGAACGTGCAGCGTGCGCTTTTAGTTTTTAGCGGTCTGAACCTATGGCTGAACGTTTGTTTTTAGGTTTTTGATATGAACGTATGGTGTGAACGAAATAGATCTGGACCCTTGTTTTTAGGTTTTTGTGCAACTAAAACTTGTTATGGGGTTTCGTTTACTCTGATATTTAAGATAGCGACATTTAGGAACTTATTCTCTGTCTTGAGAAGGAAGAAACATCAATGTAAAATGAACTTACTAATGCACACTTGATGAAGTTAATTCATGAATCATATTACCTTCAGGTATTTATGAGTACCAGCTAACCTTTCAACTGTGTGATTTCCACTTTAAAATTTACTGACTATTTCACCTCCTGTGAAATTAATCATTTCTTTAACTTGACCGCGACACTCATCGCATACTTTACAAATATAAATGCGTCCTCTGTGCTCTCACTGAGAAATTACGTTTTGCTTTGTACTGGGGCAATTAGCCTTATGTTAAAATGACATGAACGCTAACACATTCGGCCATGTGACACGTGCAGTAACGGTCGTACATTAGCTCGCCATCTGAAAGCAGCAGTAAACGACTTCATATATATGCAGACATTCCATTTCATACTTCCACAGTGAACGCCATAGTCAAAACTATTCTAACGTCAGCATGTATGTGCTCCTTGAATTCATTTTAATGTTAAAAACTAAGTCACGAGAGGCTTGTTAGTAATGATACCTCATTTTTTGAATAAGAATAGAATAAATAGAAGGCACTGTCTGCAGTCCAGCAACCCTGGACCTTCCATTTCTACTTAATTCGCTCCTCAAAATTTTATCAAGTATTGGTGTCTTGCACTGACATTTAAAACATTCTTATACTAAATTCAACTTTATTGCAGTTTACAGTTGGTATAAAACATTTTTAAATTACAGCATATTTTCTTCTCTAAATCAGAAAACCTCACAAAGTATTTTTCGTACATGATTTTCAATGATTATTTTCATCCAAGTGATTTTCTCATGATTACTTTCATCCTAGAAAATAGAAGATATAAAGAAAATGCAATCGTTCCTATAACGCACTGGCCGTGTGCAAAGAGTCTTCTCTCATTTTTTATCTCACTTGTGTAAACAGAGCATCGCAACACACACAGTGCACACACCTAACCGCTTGCTCTCGCGAGACTAGTGGCACCGTACAGGTACTGGCACGGTATACATCATGGTAGACTGAAGGAGGTAAAGTCACTTCCACGGGGAGAGCCGCGCACATTCGCTAATTCGACTAGCCAATAGAAGGCTTCATTTCAATCAAGCCGGATGACGTCACCTACACACCATGACGGCATCGAACTACCACGCAGCGTACTCTGCCCTACCAGACGTACGATCGGCAACAGGACCGACTGTCGGTGTGCTTCAGAAGGTACGGATTTGGATTTTTAAAAATTTAATTTGGTCCGGCTACGTGCAAATTTACCAGAATTAAGAGGTTATCGATCTTCCATTTAATCATACTGGCAGCTTCATGAATTGAAAGCTTCATTCAAACCGTAGGAAAATTTACTTTTTTCAACCACACAAAACGTTTTAATACCTTTTCCATGCAGATGAAGCGGACAATTGCGCGCCGTGTTCAATCGTAAAAAACGATAATATAAAATTCCGTATTCAGATGTTTATTTGAAATACAACCTACGATATATTCCGCTTGTAAGTTCATGAACTGAACGGCGGGAGAATTGATTTGCATTTGTATATCCTTTTTCAGCATCTAAAATTCAAGCTAAAAAAAGACTTCCGAAGAGAGAAAGGCACCATTTAGTATGGAGTTAAGGGAACGCGGAATCTATTCAGAAGGGGCATAGAAACAGTAAGTTGAGAAAGAAGTTTATGATTAAAAATAAAAGTTGAAGAAGAAAGTAATAGGTGCTGAAAAACAGGGCAGCAGTGAACCGAAAAAAATTGTCCGTAACAAAATCAAAAACTTCTCTACTTCAACGAATGGCTTACCTAGCCTTTAGCTCAAGACATCGTACATCCACCATAGGAGCGCTAAGAACAAAGAGCATTGATTATTGTTATCGTTGTGAGGGAGAGGTAAAATTACACGCATTGCCATTGTTGCAAAGATTATATGAATGAACGAAAAAATCTAGAAGAACATGACATTACTTTAGCACTTCCCTTCACAAAAAAGGTGTTTCATAAACAGGAAGGAAGAAGGCCCCAATTGGTGTGGAAATCAGAGATCAGGAAATCTATGCACAAGGTGTGTTCTCATATATGATGTTTTGGATGGAAACATCATGGTACGAAATTTGTAATAAAAAATCTACCATGAATATGTAAGGTTTCAAAGAACCGGATTGTAATGCACCGAAAAAAAGTCGGTACAATCTAAACAAAAATATTTCAAGGTTAGATTATTAGTAGTACAAGCCTCCCTACCACAACAAAGTTCAATCGAAGGAAGCAGGAAACCATTCAACATGAACTTGACAGAACGAGGAATGTATGCACAAGATTTGTTCCCACACAAGACTCCATACACGAAATAAGATTTGATTATTAGTTAGTGTAAACCTCCATATCCGCAACAAAGACGATCAAAAGAGGAAGGCAACATTTAGTATCGTGTTAAGGGAACGCAGAACCTATGCAGAAAGGGCATAGAAACAGAAAGATGAGAAAAAATTATGGGACAAGATCAAAGTTGAAGAAGAAAGTAGTAGGTGCTGATAAACAGGACAGCCGTGAACCGAAAAAAGATGGCCCGTAACAAAATAAAAACCTCTTCTATTTCAACAAAAGGAAGCCTACCTAACCTTTAGCTCGGGCCCTTACATATTCCCCCTAGGAGCGCTAATTCCCATGGACACAATAGTTGTATCTCCTAAGGGGGGAACAAAATATAAGCCAACAACTCGTCCATGAATAAATATTCCCATTTCTTAAAAAATACATTTCGTTTCTATTATCTCGATGTTACGTAAATTTTTGACAATAATGAATTACATAAACTATTTTCTTATCAAAAACAATAATTGGTGCCCCACTGACCGCTTAAGGCACGTTCAACATTTTCTTGCTAATAAATTCCGAAATTTACAAACAAGACACAACATAAAACTGAGTATTCAAATCTAGGTAAGGACTCGTCGTAACTTCCCCAGAGCATCAAAACCCCTCAAACACTTGGTGAATTCAAAACTAAAATAGCTCGCTATCTTGAGTCTACACAAAAGGTGTGAGCTACAGTACGTACCGGAAAAGAAGTCATAAATTTTTAGTGCAATTTATCTTATCTTTTCATTGCATCATACAACAATCAAGACATATCTGTATGATGCAAATGGAATTTGATTACTTGTATGGGAATATTAAGTACATGTATGTTCTCACATATGACGCTCGATCCTATGTGTGTATATGTGCATATATGTGTATGGATATATAGATATATGTATGTGTGTGTGTATATATACATGTAGAACTTATTCACTCCCTAAAAATGCTCTAGTTAA